>PVJN01047109.1:0-16151 GCA_004026805.1 Lasiurus borealis
AGTTTTTTTCAGTAATATTTGTCAGGATATTTATTTATGATAAAGCATGTGAAAACAATGTTTTCCTAGTGAATCTCACAGAAGTTGTTGAACAATTTAAAAAATATATTTAGAGAGATTTTATTACAGAACTTTCATAGCAGATATAGAAAAGTCAATCTTTTTTCCTGGTTTCTTCTTTTAGAAATGTCCATATCAACTTGTTCACTATGTCAGGTTGTTCTTGCTGAAGCCAATGACTGGCTTCTGACAAAATAATTAGCCTGAAATAGTTTTTAACATAAATCTTTGTAACTTCAGCCATTTCAACCTCCATAAATGCGTCTTTCTCTCCCCACAGTAGTAGTGTTGGAGTGGTCACCATGTGATGTTTGAGAGGCAGGCAGCTATAAAAACAAAACATGTGGGCTTGAGACTCATTTTAAAAGTTAATATAATTTTTTTTCATAATGTTCCTTTAGGCCACACATTCTCAAAGGGGGCTAATATCATCACCAGAGGGGTGAAAATTGTTTCTTGGAAGAGTGAAAAAACATCTTACTCTACAAATAAACTACAGATATACATATAGTACAAAGCAGATGTTAAAATTTCATGGGATGGGAGCAATTAGGGAAAAATGTCTACAAAGGCTCCTTAGGGAAGTGATGATGAAAAAAAATGGTTGAGAAGCACTGCTTTAGGTAATCTATACAACAAAGTATTTAAACAGCTATTTAAGAAAGAACCCAATACAATTTTTAATTGGATGAGGCTAGTAAAATTTATAATGATACCTATAAATTATATACAAAATTCATTATTATGAGGAATAATTTGCTTTAAAAAGACACCAAAATTTCTGAATGGTGTGATGAAAGAGAGCTTTAAGTAGTGTTTTTGTTTAAATATATCTTAAGTTGTTTGTTAGATAAGTTAAAGCATTTTATGTGAAAATTGGAAATAGAAAGTCAGAAAATACAGGGTGTCTCAAAAAAAAGGCACTTTGGATAATTAAAGGCAGTGTTTATTAAAATACATTTCATTTTAGAAATTGAGCTATCAGCTGTTAAAGTGTGTATACATTTTTGAGGACACCATGTATATATGGACTTAGTTTTCATCCTATATGACACTATATTTATTTTTCAAGGAGAATCTTTTTAAAACAAAGTTTTATTATGTATTTTGTTAAATACAGAAAAGTATAAAGAATAAAATCATGCATGATTCCACCATTAAAAGATAATCTTTGGTCCTTTTCTATGCATATATTTAAACCCATACTATGAATACAAGGCAATAAATATACACAATATACACATTCAAATTTTATATTAAACTATAACTTAAGATTATTCTCATTTCATAAAGTTTTTAAAAGGTAATTATAAATGATACTATTTTATGGCATAATAACCCCAAAATGACTTGACTATTTTCTTATAATTGAATTATTTAGGTCATAGATCACTTTAAACACCTTATTTTAAGTGATGATATTATGAGCATTTTGTAAATCTTTGTTGGCATTTCAGATTATTTCTTTGGGTAGCCCCGAAAGAATAATTTCTTAGATAAAGAGTATAAGTACTTTTAAAGTTTTTGATAACTTCTGCTACACTATTTTTTCAGAAAGGTTAAATGATATTAGTTACACTCCTGCAGAGAAGAATGAAAAAGAACATCTACCTACACACACTCTAGCACTAATGAATATTTTCACTACTTATCCAAAAGTTTGACTTGTAGTTACTTGGGGACTGGTAGATGCTGCTGGAATGTGCAGGGTATAATATATGCCCACCAAGGACTTACCTTTTAACTCCCATGCAAGTGGCCATCATTTGGTTGTAATGCTCCTAAAAATTCTTTGTGGATGATTAACTGATAGAAAAATATATTCTATACTTAATTATTAATACATGAATTGCTATACAAACTTGCATGCCACTTAAATTCCAGGGTTCATAAAATGTTCAAAGGTAAACCATTTTTTAACAGTTATCTGCATATCTGAGCATGTTATAATTCAATCAGTAAAATAAGGGGAATTTTAAAAAGCTATTAGTAAAAAAGCAAAAATAGAAACATAAATTCTTCACCAGATCAAATTAAAATTAAAAGGAAGGAGTTTCCAGAAAATAAAAAGAAACACATATTCTCTGGTCCTGAGAATTCAAACTGTTAAATTTCACATGAAATATGTTACATATAAAACAAAGTAAGTATAGCTTAGTGACTAGAGTTAATAATATTCTATTGCCTATTTGAAAGTGGCTAAGAGAGTAGATCTTAAAAGTTCTCATCACAAGAAAACTAAATTTTATAGTGATATGTGGTAATGAATGTTAACTACTTATTGTGGTAATTATTTTGTTATATATAGAAATAGCAAATCATTTTGTTGTATACCAAAAGTTAATATAATGTTATATGTCACTTGTACCACAATAAAAATAAGAAATAAAATAAAACAAAGAAAACATTAAATATTTTTTTTAACAGAATAGGTTTTAGTATGTTAAGCTAAAGAATTTATTGGGAAACACAATAACAATTTCTGGTTAAAAGTGATTTGAGTAAGTATAGAAACTACTTGAAAGTCCTACAAAACTGTAACAAGTAGTAACAATTATTGCTCTACATTATTAATCATTTAACCTATAAAGTATTAACATACTTAATTCAAAATCTATCTGAATTTAACGTGTTACTCCTTCAAAGTCTGAGTAATCAGATGATTTGTAAGTATTAAGGCAGCATTTTCCAGAGTTTTATATATTCTATCATTACTTTTGTATGTGAAAATATTTCATTACTTTGATTTAAAAAGATAATGTAGAAAATAATGACACTCATCACTCAGTTCAAGAAATAAAACACTGCCCTGGTTGGCATGGCTCAGTGGTTGGGGCATCAGCCAGAGTACCAAAGGGTCATGGATTTGATACCTGATCAAAGGTTGTCTCCGGCATATGCATATGTGGGAAGCAACTAATAAATGTGTCTCTCTCACACTGATGTCTCTCTCCTTATCCCTCTCTTTCTTCCTCTCCTTCCCTTCCACTCTCTCTAAAAATCAATGGAAAAAATATCCTTGAGTGAGGATTAACCAAAAAAATCCTATATAATAAATACTTATATGCTAAGTGTCCAGTCATCCATTCAACCAATCAAAGTATAATATGCTAATAATATGCTATGGCAGCTCAACCAATCTCTATGATGTGCACTGACCACCAGGGGGCAAACGCTCTGACAGATAGGTTAGCTTGCTGCTGGGGTCTGGCTGATCAGGACTGAGTAAGATGGGCCAGACATGCCCTGGAGTCCTCCTAAGGTCCCTCCCAGGCTAGCCAACCTCCTGCATCCCTCTCCAGCCCTGATCATGCAGTGGTGGGGTCCCTTGGCCTGGCCTGTGCCCTCTCACAATCCAGGACCCCTTGGGGGATGTCAGAGAGTAAGTTTCAGCTTGATCCTGCAGGCCAGGCCGAGGGACCCCACTGGTGCATGAATTTGTACACTGGGCTTTTAGTAATAAATAAAGCACTAAAATTATAACTAGATCTTTTTGCTTACCTTTCCTTGATACTATTTCTTTTTTTCACCTCACCCTAAGGCAGTAGCTGACAAACTCATTAGTCAACAGAGCCAAATATCAACAGTACAACGATTGAAATTTATTTTGAGAGCCAATTTTTTAAAACTTAAACTTCTTCTACCACCACTTCTTCAAAATAGACTAGCTCAGGCCATAGTATTTTGTGGAAGAGCCACATTAAAGGGGCCAAAGAGCCTCATGTGGCTCGTGAGCCACAGTTTGCCAACCACTGTCCTAAGGCAACTGTGAACTTGTCAACAATGCCAATTCTTTTTAAAAAAATATTTTTATTGATTTCAGAGAGGAAAGGAGAGAGATAAAGAAACATCAATGATGAGAATCATTGATCAGCTGCTTCCTGCATGCCCTCTACTGGGGACTGAGCCTGAAACCTTGGGCATGTGCCCTGACCATGAATCGAACCATGACCTCCTGATTCATAGGTCAATACTCAACTACTGAGCCACAGAAATGCCAATTCCTGGGCCCCATCCCAGGTTGGCTGAATTGGAAACTCTAAGGGTAGGGTTGAGCCATCTATGGTTTAACAAGCCCTCCAGGTGATTCTGATACTAACTAGGGTGAGGAACCACTGCCCTAGGAGTAAGGACTAGGTTGAATTTGGTTCTTACAATTCCCATAAATATTTTTAAACTCATATGTGTTAGAATACCTCTACCCCATTCCTCAGGTTCCTTAAGGAGAGATTTTACTTAACCCCTCCTGGATCATTGCCCCACTCTTGATTGGTGAGTGGCAGTTGTTGGTTCTGGGTTTTGGGCTAGGTGGGTCTATTCAAATAATGTCCTGAAGGCAAGAGATTTAATTTGCTCTGCAAACTTTCCTACAGGCAAACTGCTCTGAAGTCTACACTAGCAGTAGGGAGTTAGCAAGACCATTTCAGTTCTCATACTAAGCCATAGCCTTCAAGCTATCCTTTGTCAGTAATGAAGGTGATATTTTATTTTTCATCTACTCACTTGTGATTTATTTCTCAGCTAGTTCAGATATTAGGCAGGAAAAGGGGGTCTACTTGTCAGATCCCCCCAAATACATACATATATATATATATATATGTATATATATATATATATATATTTCTATAAACAACATATAGAGAGGTGTTTGGCATTTTAAAAACTTTATTAAATAACATATTGCACATATCCTTCCACAACTTGCTTTTGTGCATTAACATTATATTTTTAAGATTTATCCATTGATGGTACATGTAGTTGTTCATTTTTCACTCTTGTGTAAAATTCCATCATATGACTATACCACAATTGATGCATTTGCATGTTAATGGACATTAAAAATTTTCCAATTATTTTGATAATTCAAATAATATTGAACTCATTCTTGTAGATGTCCACTTGCACACATGTGGAAGTTTCCTTACAGTCCATCCCAGAGAGTAGCAAGTCTTCCACCTTACTTGATATTGTCAAGTTGTTTTCCAAACTGATTGAATGCTTCACAAGCAGCATATGAAAATCCACTTTGCTCCTCATCATTGTCAATACTTGTTCTCAAACGTTTAATTTTTTTTTTCAATCAAATGAGTGTGAAATGCTCTTCATTTACTTGATGTGGCAGAGACTGCTTCCCCAAAATTCTTCCCTTTCCACTATCGTGATAAAAACCCCAATTTTTAGCTGGACAAAAGGCCATCCAGAATAAAGACTGAGTACATTCCCCAGGCCTCTTACAGTGGGGATATAATGAAAATGTGTGTAACTTCAGAGTTGTGCTCATTCCCCATCTCTGCCCAACCACTGCTACTTCTCTTTTCCCAGTTTATACTGACTAAAATGCAGATGTGGTGGAAAACCATGTTGGAACACACAAAGAAGTGCAACACTGTAGGAATGGCAGAGAAACAAGACAGGAATTGTGCAGGTCTCTGACCAAAGAGTAACATAATTTTGATGATATCATGGGACCCAGCCACTATACCAGCCTAGACTTTCCCTGTAAGAGAAATACATTCTACCTCTTTTTATGTTACTTTAGATCTCTGTCACAAGCAGTAAAACTATGTTCTCTGAGGCTACTTCATCACTTTATGGTATCTTTTTATATATAGACTAGAGGCGTGGTGCACAAAATTCATGCACAGGGCAGGGGGTAGAGGGAGAGGTCCCCTCAGCTCAGCCTGCACCCTCTCCAATCCAGAACCCCTTGGAGGGATATCCAGGACTGCTAGCTCCTAACTACTCACCTGCCTGCCTGCCTCATCATCCCTAACTGCTCTCCCCTGCCATCCTGATAGCCTCTAAGTGGTCTTACTTGCTGGCCTGATTGCCCCTAACAGCCTCTGCCTTGGCCCCTGCCACCATGGCTTTGTCTGGAAGAATGTCCGAAAGATGTCTGGTCTAATTAGCATATTACCCTTTTATTAGTATAGATATTTTTAATTTTAATGTTATCCAATTCACCAGTCTCCTTAATTTGAGCTATTTGTGTCCTATTAAAGAAATCGTGCCTTTGCTGGTTTGGCTCAGTAGATAGAGTGTCAGCCTGCAGACTGAAGGATCCTGGGTTCAATTCCAGTCAAGGACACATGCCCAAGTTGCAGCTTCAATCTCCAGTAGAGGCCATGCAGGAGGCAGCTGATCAATGATTCTCTCTCATCATTGATGTTTCTAACTCCCTCTCCCTTTCTCTCTGAAATCAATAAAAATATATTTTAAAAATATATATTTCCCACCTAAGGTCATTAACATTTTCTCTGATATTATCTTTTAGACATTTACAAGTTTTGCTTATCATATTCAAGTTTTTAACACTAAGGGTGTTTTTTTTTATTTGTTTGGTAAATGATAGAGATCTAACTTCATTTTATGGATACCTATACAAATATCCAATTATTTCAACAAAAGGTATTGACTCTTTTTACCATTGGTTTAAAACTCTCTCTGTTATACCAATTTCCCATAAATGTGGCTCCATTTTTTTTAGCTTTCTTCTCTTTGTTCCATTAGTCAATTTGACTATCCAGAGTCAACACAATATTGCATTTACTTTATAGCCTCATTAATATCTAATAGGGTTAGTCATCCTCCTATTTTCTTTGAAATTATCTTGAACATTTTTAGCTTATGCTTTCCCATACAATCAGCTTGTCAAGTTTCATGAAAAACTTTAAGGTTTTGATTGAAATTGCATTAAATTTATAGATTAATTTTGGGGAAATAAATAACTTTATAATATTGAAGTTTTTCACTCATGAACTAACAAACCAGTGCTAATTTTCAGTTGCTTACACCAGCAAGTCTATATCATTGTTAAAATATTAAAATATTAAAATATTTTTCTCTGCTGGTTAATAAAATACCCATTCTCCTGAGCCTGCATTCTCTACTGCTTCCAATAAATTTTGATAATTCATAAAGGCCATATTTTGTTAGAGACATTACTAAGTATATAATATTTTTGTTGCTAAGTAGGGATATCTATTTTAAAAATACATTTTCTAACTGTCTTTGGTTTATAAGATACTTTTTATATATTAAAGTTAATGTGTATCAACTTTGCTGAACCATTTTTTTCTAATAATTTTTCTGTAGATTCTCACTATTTTTCTAGATACATAACCACATTATCCATGAATTACCATGGTTTTGTATCTTCCTTTCCCAAGACTTACACTTTCTCAGTTTTTTTTCTTATCCTATGTGCCGGCTAAAACTTCCAGTACAGTAGTGAATAGAAGCAGTTATAGCAGCCAAATTTATCATTCGTCTTTATTTTTAAAGGGAATGTTTTTAGTATTTCATCACAAAGTATATTTGCTATAGATTACTGGCACACAGAAGTTCCCTTCTGCATTCTTATCATAATGGAACCATAATATGATTAACAGAAACAGACTAACAGACACTGAGGTTATCAAGTTTAATGGCAAAGGAAAAGAAAACTTACAGAGTTGGTTTTATAAGGCAGGGGATGACATGTCATTCTCTCAGAAAGAGGTAGGACTTCCCAGACCCCCCAAAGTTTCCCATGGAAATACAGCAATGGGCCGTGCCATAAAGTATTTCTCCCTTTCAGTGGAGATTTTAAAATCTCAATTTTTTCCTCTTGTACTTGACTCCTGGAATATCTTTGTATGTGCCGACCAGTTCTTCAGGTGCAAATAAGAAGCACAAAACACCTCTAACATTTCATTTTTTCTTAGACAATTGAGTAAAGCTAAGATCAATTTCCCAGAAATATCCTTTCAGGAGATTCAAACTCACCTGACCTGTCTGAGGTCTAATCTTAAAGTCTCTCTTTCTACATTACTGAGAGCTGTTGCATGAATGTGTGTTGTATTTCATTAAGTGTTTTTATTTAATTTATTCAGATGATCATATTTTCCATTCAATCATTAAAATCTGTTAATTTGGTGAATTAAATTAATTAACTCTTTAATTTGTTCATGTGAATTAAATTAATGGATATTTAAAGCTAAATTTGGTTTAATTTTTAATGCATGCTGGGTTCATTTTGATAACATTTTATTTTGAGTTTATGGGTCTATGTTTGTAATTTAATTTGACCTATAATTGTCCTGTCTTAAACAATCCTTGCCCTGTTTTGGTATGAAAGTTATACCATTCTTACAAAATGAGCTGAGCATATACTTCCTTTTTACAATGTCTGAAGGAGTTAAGAGTGGAATTTTCTGTGGTAAAACTTACCTGTAAAACCATCCAGGCCTCTCTGTATGGCTGTGTATTTGTGTATGTGTGTGTGTTTGTAGATAAATTGCTTTAAATCAAGAAACCAATTTTCTTTAAAGGCTATATCTACTCAGATTTCTAATTCTTCTTGCGTCAGTTTGGGGTGTTTGTTACGTGTTATTTTTTTAACTGCTCATTTTGTCAAAGTTCTCAGAGTTGTTAACCCTAATTTATATTTTAATGTCTATTATGTTTGTAGTTTCGCCTCGCCTACCTTCTACCTCCTAATATTGTTTATTTGTACCATCTTTTTTTGTGTGTGACCAAGCTTGCCAAAAATTTATCTCTGTTAATAATCTTCAAAGAATCTGCTTTTTCTTTTATTTCTCTATCCTATCTTTATTTTTAATTGTTTTAATTTCCACGTTTTATCAAATTTAAACCACTTTCTAATTTATATTTGTTTATATGTTGCTTCTCTAACTTTTTGAACAGAACTCTTAGCTGACTAATTTTCAGTCTTCTTTTCTAATGTAAACAAGGAAAGCCGCAAATGTTTCTTCTTAAATATTTTAAAACTGTATTCTGAATGTTTTGATGTTATCATTTTCTAAATTTTTAATCATTTTTAAAAATATTTTTATTGATTTCATAGAGTGAAGGGAAAGAAAAAAGATAGAAACATTAGTGATGAGAATTATTAATCAGCTGCCTCCTGTATGTCCCCTACTGGGAATCAATAGTGACCTCCTGGTTCATAGGTTGACGCTCAACCACTGAGCCACACCAGGCAAGCTTTAATGATTTCTTTAATGAGAGTAATTTTGAATGTTTTTCAAATTTCTGAATATATGGCCCTGGCTGGGTTTTCTCAGTGGATAGAGCATCAACCTGAGACTGAAATGTCTGGGGTTCGATTCCATTCAAGGGCACATGCCCGGGTTGTGGGCTCTATCCGCAGGAGAGGGCCTACAGGAGGCAGCCGATCAATGATTCTTTCTCATCATTGATGTTTCTTTCTCTCTCTCCCTCTCCCTTCCTCTCTGAAATCAATAATATATATGTAAATTTTCTGAATATATGGAGTTTGTTGTTATTTTCTAACTGTATTGTGTTCAGAGAACATAGTATGTATGATTTGATCCTTTGGTATGGGTTAAGATTTGCTTTGTAGCCAGTATTTAATCAATGTTTGTAAACATTCATTTGTGCTTAAATATATTATGTATTTTCTAATTGTTGGGTGCAGGACTCTAGAATTGTTCACAGATCAAAGATCTGACCAGATTGTTCAGTTTTCTATATCCTTATAACCTTTTTTTTCTGTTTGGCCGATCAACTTCTGAGAAAGGTAGATTAAAATCTCCAATAGCAATTGTGGGTTTTCATTTTTCCTTGTAAATTTGTCAGTTTTTGCTTTATTATTTGATGCTTTGTTATAAGTTTACATTCACTTTTTTTGCAGGCTAGGTCCTATTGCTAGTCTGATTCCTAGTTCATTTTGGTTCTTTGGCTTCAAATTTTGAAAAGTCCTTTGACAAGGCTATACCCCTGGGGGAGATTTTCATGCCTGCTTATGATGTACTGTACTCTTCTGTAGTCACTATATATCGTAGAACTCTGTTTTTAATGATGTACTTAATCTTGATTACCCTACATAAAGAATGGTCAGAGGGAATCAGTTGAACTTTGAGAAAGTCTGATGTGACCTTCATCCAGCTAGATTTAATTTACAACAACCTAGGCAAAATGGTCTTTGCTTTTATATAAAAGTATGAGTTTCTACCTTCACAGGCTTGCTTCCCCCACTCTCTCTCTCTACACTAATTAACAGGATTCTTTAGGAATTACTCTTGGGAACGCAGGTCCTCCTAATGAACAAATGGTTAGTAAAAGAACTTAAGCAAGATGAAAATAATTTCCCTTCTTCCTGATAGCTGCTTAAAACATACTGTTTTGTATTACAAAGCTATCTCTGGTAAAGAGATAAATTGAGAACATTTTAAAACTATCATTCCTGTCCCAAAATTTAGACTGCATGAAAATCTGTCATTCTACTTTCTCTTATAGTTATCTTTACAAATGTTATTTGTAAAAAAAACAAAACACACAAACAAACAAACAAACAAAAAAAAACAGAACATTGACTTTAGACAATGTTGCTATATCCTGTAAAATGGAACCAGTAGCCTCTGTCTGCCTTTCTAATCATTGCCTTGGTTGATAAATTATTACCTACAAGTACCTTTTAAGTTAACATTTCTATTTGCCAAAGTTTTATCTATATCTACATGCAAGTCTTGTTAGTAAAAAAGGTTTGGATTTACCTCTTCTCCTCTCATTCATATAATCTCATGATTCCCCTTGGATTCCATATTCAAAGAGCTTGAGAGATTTTGTTTTATTTATTTTTATTTTATATTCTTAATCTCTATTGTTGAAAGTATTATATATTTCCCCCATTGGCCACTTCTAGCCTGCCCCGGTCACTCTGCCCCTTCCACCCCAGGCCTTCACCACCCTATTGTCTATGTCTATGGGTTATGCATATATGTTTTTTGGTTGATCACTTCCCAACCTCCTTGCCTTCCCTCTGAGATTTTACAATTTGTTCTATGCATCTATGTCTCTGAGTCTCTTTTGTTCATCAATTTATTTTGTTCATTAGATTCTACATATGAGTGAGATTATGCAATACTTCTTTCTCTGATGATAGATTTTGTTTTATTTAGAACAACACCTGCTATAACTTTTCCCATAGACTTAATTTCAACCTTTGTGTGTCTTCTTGCTTTAATTTTGACTAAATCTAATTCATATTTTGTTTTTTACCTGGCAAGTTGAATATTTTAATATTTCTTGAGCATACTGAAATATTGAAATTGTTATCAATCTGTGCTTTCTATTTACTCTGCTTTGCTTCCTTTTTCTCTTTTCTTGCCTTTTTAAAAATTTATAGTTTTCTAGCCCTGGATGACATTGCTCAATGATTGGAGCATTAGCCTGCGCACCACAGGGTCATGAGTTTTATTCCCAGATAAGGGCCCAACCTGGGTTGTAGGTACAATCCCCACCTCTGTCAGGGTGCATGTGGGAGGCAACTAATTCATGTGTCTCTGTTACATGATGTTTCTCTCTCTCTCTCCTCCCCATCCTCCACTCTATACTCTCTAAAAATAAATGGAGAAAAATGGATAGTTTTCTTGTCCTTGTCTACTAATTTGAAAATAATACATTGTATTTCTATTATTTGATTTTTCTAGAAAAAAATTCTTAGCATAAAACCATATATTACATATGAATGATTTCTAATTATCTATCATCTATCTATAATTCTATCCCCTATGTCAAATATAAATTCTTTTTTATTTTCACTTCTTTATATCTCTAAGCTATATTTTGGTTCTTTTTCAGCTCTTTCTCATCTGTCTTGATATTACCTTATTCTTTTCTCATATTTTTCTATTCTTTTACGTATTTAATGATTTGAACATGCTTTATAATCTATGTTTAGTATTTGAAATATTAGGCATTTTGCCACATTAGATCTACCTCATTAATGGTGGATTGATATTTGGATTATGAACTCATCTTTCAGGAGACTTAATCTGTGGGAACATTATGAGTCTGAGTTGAGATGTATCCTCCTGAGAAGCTTTTTGTTTGTTTCTGCTAGACTTCCTAGGGAATATTACAACCAAAGACCACATTAAAAAATATTTTTCCCTAAGAATTCCAATATTATGAAACTAGCACAAATCCAAGCCCCTAAACCTTTTCAAGGCAGGCTATAGTTCCCAATTCTCAATGGGAAGTCTTTTTCTCCTATCTAGAATCCAAACCCAAACAGACAAGCCCCCATGTCTTACCTTTTACTCTATACTTTTCTTCTTGATAATACCTTCTGCAATGAAAGTTGTCTCTGTCAGCAGCTCTAAGATTTTACACATCTTCATCCCAGATTCCCTCCTGCGTCCCAGACCTGGTATCCAACTACCGATTTGAATATCTAAGGCACCACCTCAAATTCAACTAGTTTAAGATCAATAAAATTCATGACTTTACCCTCAAAAGTAGTTCCCTTCTAGTGTCTTCTAGTTCAATGAATGGCATGGTTATGCATACAGTTGTTCATTCCATAAATCCAGGAGCCATCCTTGCCAGCTCCTCATCTCCCAACCTATCATATACCCCTATCAATTTCAGCAAATCTCTCTTAAATCTACCCAATCTCCACTGTTTTCAGAGTACTTCAAGCTACTGGTTCCCCACATTCATTCCTCCAATACATTTTCCACAAGTGAATTTATCCAAATACAAATTGGATTGTTTCTCTTTCCTGCTTGAAGCTCTCGTTCACTGGAGTCACATTCATGGCTATCAAGTCCTTAATATGCTCTATTTGGCTTTGGGTGACCAGTGCTGCCTACCTCTCAGACTCAGTCTCATTCCATTATCTTCTTCTCACTCTCACTTTCTATACTCCAGCCGGATTGGCTCTCATTGTGTTACTTAAAACCACAATCCTCCATCTTCCCACACAGTTTTGGTACAAGCTATTTCCTTTTTCCGGGAGGCTAATTCCCCTACCGGGAACTTAGTCAGTACTTAGCTCATATTTTATTTATCTGTTCACGCATCATTTCTTCAGTTCTTTCAAAGTTTTTATGTTAGTTTATAACCATATAGTCATTACTGTGAATATTTGCTTGATGGCTGTTTTCCCAACTTGGTTATAAGTTTTGTCAAATCAGGGACCTTATCTAGTTCTGTTCATTATTATACTTATTATTATTAAGAGAGTGCTTAATAAATATTTCTTGAGTGAATAAATAATCATAAAAAATATAACTAAAATATGCATCTATTCAAACAAACTAAAGGGAGAGATGAAGTGAATAGAGTTATGGATAAAACTAGTGACAACTATATTGGGATCCATTATACTATTTGCTATACTTTTCCAGGTTTTTAGAAATTTTCCATCAAAAAGATTATTCAACTTACTAAGTCATAATATTTCCTTTGAATTTGATAAGTGGTGAACTTAATATTAAAAATAGAGTATCAGTTATTTAGGGAATGAATATATTATTCAACCAAAAATATTTTACTGACCTGAAGATATTTCGGTAATGATTAATTGGACCACTTAATGCTCCAGGCTGGGAAAAAACATAAATATAAGCTTCAAGATCTTCCGTGGTTAATTGACATCCTTTTCTTCTAATGCCAGTGTGATTACTGGTAAACAGATGTTTCAAAGCCTAATTTAAATGGAAAGAGAATAATTAAAACTTTTTTGTTACCTAATAATAAACTGTTATCTCTTGTGTAAAAAGGGGGAGACAAATATATAAATATTTGCTTATATTTTTAAAAAAGAAAGAATAAAAAGGTGAAACAAAAACGAATTAAAATGGTTTTCTGCCAAAACCCGTTTGGCTCAGTGGATAGAGCGTCAGCCTGCATACTGAAAGGTCCCAGGCTTGATTCTGGTCAACGGCATGTACCTTAGTTGAGGGCACATCCCCAGTAGGGGGTGTGCAGGAGGCAGCTGATGGATGTTTCTCTCTCATCGATGTTTCTAGCTCTCTATCCTTCTCCCTTCCTCTCTGTAAAAAAATCAATAAAATATATATTTTTAAAAATGGTTTTCTATGTAAGAAGGAGGAAACAGAAATAGAGGAAACAGATGTAAGTGAGACCTCTCTATACCTTGTTTTAAAATTTTGACTTGAAACCATATAAATATTTTATATTGAATGTTTTATATAAGTTCAGTAAAAACACTGTAATCTTAAATTTGCTTTGAAAATATGAATAAGAAATCATGATTTTTTTTTTGTCTCTAAAAAATATGGATGTCCAAATTTGGTCCAATGGAAAGATCTAGAAACAATGAAAATCCAGTTAGACAATGATCACCTGGACACTCAGATTGCGGTCTCTAAATACTATTTTCTACTAATAGGTCATTTCCTTTGATAAATGTCCGATTCCAGATCTGAGGCAGAAAATAAAAGAAACCTAGATCATTAAGAAAGCAAACTATCACTGACTAAAGTGCTTCTGTCAAAAGGACACAGGAGCCGCCCTGGCTGGTGTGGCTCAGTTGGCTGAGTGTTGTCCCATGCACCAAACAGTTGCTGGATTGATTCCCAGGGAAGGGCACATGCCAAATTTGTGGGCTTGATCCTCGGTAAGGAGCGTGCAGGAGGCATCCTATCAATGATTCTCTTTCGCCATTGATGTTTCTAGTTCTCTCTCCCTCTCCCTTCCTCTCTGAAGTTAATAAAATCTATTTAAAAAGAAGACGAGAAAATTATTCTTTATAGAAGAATTCCAGTTAATAAAATTAGAAAGAATACTAGAATTAGAAAAATCACCAATTTGCAAACCCTAATGAAATAATGGACCAAGCAACGATGATCAAGTTATACTAAAATTATCTGGTGAAAGATTGCTTGGAAATTTTGGATAGGCTGACAACTTGTGAGCCCACTGGTCAGTGTAAGCATTATTACAACAGACAGCTAGACACTATGTAATTCCCTGATGTGATAACATTAGGAAATACACAACTATGCTTGTCAAATTAAATGTCTAGTCAAGCCTCTGGATCACTAACATCTACAGAGTAGAAAAAACAAGGGTTATATAAAATAGTTTATATAACATCGCAAGGAAGAAGTCAGCTAAATTAAAAGGGTAGATCATTTCTCAGGACAAATGACCAAATTTCTTTAATAATGATAATAAAAAGTTGCCCAGCTGGTATGGCTCAATGGTTGAGCATCAACCTATGAATCAGGAGGTCACAGTTCAATTCCTAGTCAGGAACATGCTTAGGTTCCAGTCTTAATCTCCAATATGGGATGTATTAAAGGTAGCCAATCAATGATTCCCTCTCATCATTGATGATTATTTTTTTAATTTTTAAAATATATTTTATTGATTTTTTAAGGAGAGGAAGGGAGAGGGACAGAGAGTTAGAAACATCGATGAGAGAGAAACATGGATCAGCTGCCTCCTGCACACCACCTACTGATAATGTGCCCACAACCAAGGTACATGCCCTTGACCAGAATCGAACCTGGGACCTTTCAGTCTGCAGGCTGGTGCTCTATCCACTGAGCCAAACTGGTTAGGGCTCATCATTGATGTTTTTATCTCTTTCTCTCCCTTCCATTCTCTGAAATAAATTAAAAAAAAACAACAACTTTTGTTTTAATTGTATTAGACAACAGAAACCCAATGTGGATACCCTGGGAGGTTACTCTTCCAGGCTCTATCCAGATGGCATAGGGAAGCATAAGGCTCTGCTCCAAGATGTGGAATCCCTTTCCACATCCCTGGAGATAAGCCTGTCCCTTGAGTTTGTAACTACATATTCCTATGGCTTCTCGGAGCCCTATAGATAATGACTGTGGAGACAAATCATTCAGGAAACATCTAGTATACTAAAATTTAAATCTTAAGTAACATTTTAAATCAGTGGTTCTCAACCTTTTTTAATGCTGTGACCTTTTAATACAGGCGGTCCCTTAAGCCCTGAGACTCCACCCATCCCAAGCTCAACAGAGGCTTCTGTGGTTTTGCAAGTAAAAAAGTTTCCCCGACATAGTGAAAATGCCAAGACAAGGGAAGGGATCACAAACAAAAGCAATAGAGGAAAAAAAAAAAACGACTGGATATGGAGTTCAAAACCACACTTATAAGGTTTTGCAAGAATATGCTAGAAAAGATGGATAAGTTTATCAAGTCCCAAGAAGAGATGCAAAAGGACCAACTAGAGATGCTAGAGATGATGCATAAATTTTGCGAGTCCCAAGAGGAGATGAAAAAGGACCAACTAGAGACACTGACTGAAATAAAAAATATTATACAGAGTCCTA
>PVJN01047110.1:0-16151 GCA_004026805.1 Lasiurus borealis
GGGTGCGGGCACACTGAGCCCCGGCCCCCCACCCCTCCACCCCCACACCCTCCCCACCCTCCCACCCCGTCCCCGGGACGCACGATGAAGTCGCCGGCCACGGGCGGCTGGAAGACGCCGTTGAAGGAGCACCGGGAGAAGGGGCAGGCGGCCAGGCTGAAGAGCCCGGACACGAGGCGGCGGCAGAGGGCGGGGTCGCTGCCGCCGGACACGCTGACCCCCGCGCTGCCGTTGAAGGCGGGGGGCCGCTGGGCGGCGGTGCACGGTGACTCATACACGTCGCCGAGCAGCACGTGAGCGGAGTAGCCCCGCGGCCAGCAGGGGTGGGGGCCGTGGGTCTGGGAGAGGGTGAGGGTGCGGCTCACCACCCACCCCCTTGGAGCACTGCCCACCCCCGGGCCCTCAGGGGCCTCCCCAGCCCTGTGAATCTCCCCCCTACCCCCTTGGGGATGTCTCGTCTGTGCTCAGGAGCAATCCCTGGCTCCCCTTTGCCACCGGACAGAAAGCAGAGCCCTGGCCAGCCCCCCGCCCCCTCCCTGGCCCTCTAAGGTCCGGCCCTGGCCCTCACCAGGCCTCCCCCGGCCACTGAGCCTGGCCCATAGTGGGTGACTCCCTGCCGTGGCTCCCAGGTGGAGTGGAGGCGGCTGCCTGGCCCTGCCCTGTCCCCTCCTCCGGCCCCTCTCTCCCTCCCTCTGTCCCTCCGTCCGGCAGGGCACAGGGGCTGTGCACCTGGAGCACGCTGGCCAGCAGCCTCTGCAGGACCTGGTCACGGCCGTAGCACAGGAAGCTGTGGGTGTAGACGCGGTACGGCTGGCCGTAGAGCCGCAGCTCCACCTCGCTGCCCGGGTCCTCGGCGGGGACGGCCGCCTCGAAGGTGAGCTGCGTGGAGGCGCCGCCCAGGTCCATGGCGCCCAGCGTGCCCTTCCTGGGCCGGAACCACCGGCCGGCCCAGCCGTACTGCGGGGGGAGGCGGAGGCCGGGTCAGCGGACGGGGGAGGGAAGGGGAAGGCTGGACGCTCGCACCCCGCTCGCTCGCTCGCTCGCTCGCCCGGCCCACCTTGATGAAGTTCTCCAGCAGGTAGTTGGCGGTCACCCAGCCAAACACGCCCTCGTCCTGGCCCGACAGGATCCGGGCGCCCCGGAAGTCAAAGGGGTACCGGGTCAGCGTCTGCGTCACGGCCGCCAGCACGCGGGCCGCGGCCTCGGGGCTGGTCAGACTGCGCGGGACAGGGAGGCCTCTGAGCGGCTTCCTCCCGGGGTGGCCCGGACTCTGGGGTCCACGGTGCCGGCCAAGAGGGACCCCGTCCCCACCCTCCCCAACGCCCAGGGCTGCCGCTGAGGGTCTCAGAACCCACCCAGTGCCCAGGCTGCTGTGGGTGGGACCCAGGGCCGGGCTGGGCAGGGGTGGGCACACTCACTTGAGCAGGCGCATGCCGGCCGTGGCTCCCAGGTAGAGGGGCGTGCCCGCGTGCCTCTCCCTGGGCACGTCCCGCAGTGCCTGGTCCAGGCACTCCACGAGGCTCTGGCCGGCGCCCGGGGGGTCGTCTGCGTAGCTGGAGATGCCCCCGCCTGGAGGGAGGCGGGCGGTCAGCTTTGGGGTGAGCCAGCAGGGCGGGGCGGGGCGGGGCGGGGCAGGCGGGGCAGGGGTTTCCCAAACCAGGCGGCGACTGGCTCGAGGACAAAGACATTCACAAAAGCGGGCACCCGCGTGCCACCCCGAGTCTCTGAGGCTGCCTGCCACCTGAGCGGCGGTGGGTGTGTGCACAGGTGCAGGACAAAAGCGCTGGGCACTGCCCGCCTGGCCCGGCCTCCCGGCCTCTTGTCTGCCTGGGATGTCCAGGCCCAGCCCTTCCGACCACTCCCTGGAGTTCCTTTTCTAGAAGGGCAGTGCCCACAGCTCCCCACCACACACAGACCGACCCCCAACCCCCGGAGGCCCAGGACCCAGCCTCTCCTGCCTCTGGAGCACCACGCGGAGGGACCGGGCTGCTCGGCCCACCCGCCGAGGCCGGACGGGGAGCGGGCAGGCGGGCCGGGGCGTCCCTCGCCCTCGGGGGACCCTCACCCCGCACGTCGCAGGAGCTGTGCTGGCCCACGATGCCTGTGTCGTTCTCCTTGTCCGCCGGCCACTTGTAGATGAACATGGACGTGTGGGAGGAGCCCGCGTCCAGCACGATGCCGTACTGGAGGGAGGGGGAGGGAAGGGGTGAGAGAGGGGCCCCCACCCCACCCCACCCCACCCGTGTCCAGGCCCAGGACAGCCTCAGCCACACAGAGTGGTGGTGGTGGGGGGAGAAGGACGGGTCAGGAGCCGCCTCCCGCTCGGAGGGCAGGCTGTCCCGGCCACCACAGGCCGCCGAGAGCGGGCGGGGTCCGCTCAGAGGCCCGGGACCCACCACCACCTTCGAGGAGTCTCGTCCTGGGACGGAGCTCCGGCCCCGGGCAGTGGAGCGGCTGCAGGAAGAGGCACCAGGCCAGCTAGCTCTTCCTCCCACTGCTACCCCCTGCCCCGCCCCACAATCCCAGTCTCCAAACGGGCTCCCCACTTCCTGCAGGTCGGAGTGAAAGAAGCACCCTGCTTGCAAGTGCCACTTCCCTGCACCTGCCCCCCCCCCCCAGGGGACAGAGCACAGGGCCTGGAGCCTGAGGCGGCGGGGCAGGGGGTGCAGGGGCCCCTCCAGTCCTCCCGGCACCAAGGAGCTCGGCCAGCCCAGCCGGCCACCCACCTGTCCCCCCACCTGCCTGGCAGAGGCCTTTGGCCATCCTGGGGTACCCTCTGCACCCCTCCACACACACATACACCAAGCCTTCCCGCGCCCCACACTCCAAAAAGGGATTAAAGGGATCTCCCCACTCCTGGAGGCTGCTGGGCCTGGGACCCCCACTCCCAGGTCTGACCACGCCCACACCCCTCACCCCCATCTTTCCCTCCACCACCCCCCACTCCAGGCTCCCCCTCAGGAGCAGCCCCTTCACCGTCAGGACCTCCCGGGGAGCCAGGAGGCCTCCCTGGGCCCCGCCTGCCCCCCGGGTCCAGGCTGAGCCCTGCACTGACTGATGCGCCCTGTGGGTGCCCGGGCGCAGCCAGAGTTTGGGGCCTGGAGCCCGGGGCCTGCGCCGAGCAGAGAGCAGCAGCAGCCCGTCAGCAGCGCCCCGAGGGCTCCCGCAGGGCGCGGCCAGTGGTGCTTCCCCAACGTGGGGCCGCGGGCGCCCCGTCTCCCCGGAAGCGCCGCCGCCGGGCACCGGGGACCCAGGCCCCGCGGGGAGCGCAGCGCAGCGCGGAGGGCGGGGACTTTGCGCGCCGGCCGGCCCCGGAGCGCGGCGCGGGGAGGGTCTCGGCCGCCTCGCGCGGACCCCGCAGCCTCCCCGCCCCGCGCGCCCCGCGCGCCCCGGGTGCCCCGCGCGCCCCGTGCGCCCGGGACGCGGCACCTTGAGCGCGGGCGGCTCGCGGACGTCGCGGGTGGGCACGCACAGCAGCAGGAGGCCCGCCAGCCCCGCGGCGGCCAGCAGCGCCGGCGGCAGCAGCGCCAGCAGCTTCTTCCCGGCCATGGGCGCTCGGAGCGGCGGACCCGGCGCGCGCGGCTGGACGGCGGGGCGGCCCAGGCCCGGGCCCGCGGGGTAGGCGCGGGGGGCGGGGCGAGGACCCGCGCTGGCCGCGCTGGCCACGCCTCCGGGTGGACGCCCCGCCCTCCGCGTGCGCCCGGGCGGGCAGGCGGGTTTCTGCGGGCGCAGGTGAGCGGCGGCGCGGCGGTGAGTCACCGGCCCTCCCCGCACCGGCACCCCGTTCCGGGGGCTGTTGCCCACCCTCCTGGCCACCCGTCCACCCTCCTCCTGCAGGCCCAGCCCTGCCCGGCGGCCCGGACTCCACCCCTTGCCCTGCGCGCTGACCCTCAGGGCTGGCCTGCCTGGCTCTGCTTGTGGGCACCGGGGGTTCTGCTGGGTCAGGACCTAGAGAACCGCCATCCCGCTGCGGGTGGTCGTGGGGTGGCTTGGGGGAAGGAGGCCTTGCAGGAGGGGGGCTGGGCTGGCCCCAGGCAGGCTGGGTCACTACCAGCCCTCGGGCAAGCAAGGGCCAGCAGCTCCGAGCTGACCCGGCCCTGCCTGCAGGCACCGAGCTGACCAGGGCCCTGGGGCTGCCCTCGGGGTGCGGGGGAGCCTGGCCTGGGTCCCCAGAGTCCCAGGACCCAGAGGAAGACAGAGGCCCAGAAGCCTCCGGGGTGGCCCAGAGCTGAGCAGCCCCAGAACCAGCTCCGTCTTCCCACCCCAGAATGCCGGCCTCTGTGCTTTGACACCCCCACCCTCTCCTCCCCTCCATGCCCTTTTGGTGGCCAGAGGCCTGCACCCAGAGGACTGGGAGTTCCAGCCCCAGAAAGCCCTGAGGCGGGACCACCCACCGGGCAGACGGGCGGGGACGGGGGACGGGGAGGGTCAGAGGGCAGCGTGTGATGGGGGCGAGGGCAGCCCCCGAGTCGGTGGTGGGAGAGGCGGACGGGGGGCTGGATCCCCGCCTGCCCGGCTGAGTGAGTGAGGGTCTGTGTCCCTGTGTCCCGGGCCCAGCAAAGGATCCTTTCTTCCCGCCGGCCCAGACGGGAGGGAGGGAGGGAGGGGACGGGGGAGCCGGGCTGGGCTCAGCCTGCTCCAGGCCGCCTGGCTGAGCCCCAGCAGGAACTCCGGGCGGGGCCGCCAAGGGCTCCGGGCCCGGTTTCCCGCCAGCACCCTCCCCCCCCCACACCCCCCTTCCCCGGGTCTTTTCTTCCCAAAGAAAGCCCAGCGCAGGGAGAGGTTCCCACAGGAGGCTGAGAGGAGGCGGGCGGAGGCGGGCAGAGGAGCCGGGGCCCATAAAAGGGCAGGAAAGGCCGGCGGGCTGCAGGCTGCCCCCCCATTCCCCTCTGGCTGGCCCCCAGAATCCCCACCTCGCCCCATGAGGCCGAGCCGGGCTGTCCTGGGGTGGAGTCCCAGCCCCGGCACCAGAGGAGGAGGGGACGGAGCTGGGACCTGCCCTGGAGGGCCCTCCCCGCCCCCCCATCCCCGGCTGGTGGCCCAGGGCCCAGAGGAGCTTGGGAAGAGGGCAGGGAGCGAGGTCTCCCCCGGGAGGAGGCGTGTGAGAAGGCCCCCCTCGGTGGCGGGGAGCTGGGTTCTGGGAGGGGGTGAGCGGTGGGGGTTCGGGTGGGAGGCAGCCTGTGGGTGGGGCAGCTTGTGGGGGGCTTTTGGTGGGGTGGGGGCCGGATGGGCGGCCCTGGCCCACGGCCCCGGCAGGAATCGGGGAGGGAACGGGCTGTCAAGCTGTGTGTGGGGGGGGGTCCTCCCTTGGAGAGGGGTCCCCGAGTCCCCTGCACGGGAACCAGACCTCGAGGGCAGGGACCCTCACTGGTCTTGGTGGCCTCTGCCTCTCGGTCTCCCCGCCGGCAGCCACAGTGTCCAGCGGCTGAAACACCGTCACGGGGGGAGGCTCAGGTGCTCATTGCACAGACGCTTGCTGAGCGTGCCTGTCGGCCTGGCCCCCGGGGAGGTGGGCACAGGGGACCCCGTGCTGTGAGCTCTGGGATGCACCCCCCCCACCTGTCCTGGGGGAGCAGACTTTGCTTTTTGTTCCCTTACAAAATTTTTATTTAATTGATCACCAAGACGGAGAGGGCAAGAGAGACAGAAACATCAGTGATGAGAGAGCATCATGGGTCAGCTGTTCCCTCACGCCCCCCACTGGAGGTCGAGCCTGCCACCAGGCACGTGCCCTGACCCAGGAGTCAAACCTTGACCTCCTGGTTCTTAAGTCAACGCTCAACCACCGAGCCACGCCAGCTGGGACCTCATGATTTTCTTCATAACATTTCTTTTCTTTTCTTTTCTTTTTTAATATATTTTATTGATTTTTTACAGAGAGGAAGGGAGAGAGACAGAAAGTCAGAAACATCGATGAGAGAGAGACATCGATCAGCCTCCTCCTGCACACCCCACAGTGGAGATGTGCCCGCAAGCAAGGTACAGGCCCCCGACCAGAATCGAACCTGGGACCTTTCAGTCCGCAGGCCGACACTCTATCCACTGAGCCACACGGGTCTTGGCCATTGTCTTTTCTTTGGATTACTTTCTCGTAAGAATATAGTATAGGAGAGGCCCGCTTCACGGAGATTCGTGCAATAGGCCTTCCTTCCCTGGCTGCCGGCACCGGTTTTCCTCTGGAACCCGGGACCCAGGCCTTCCCTCCAGCTGCAGCGAAGCTAAGCCTCTTCAGCCTTCAGTCTTCTCTCTCGCCAGAGCCTGCGGTCTTCGCTCTGCACCTGTGCATGCAAATCAACCCACCATATTTGTTGTGCTGATTTACATACCCACACCTGATTGGCCGGCGGGCGTCGCGGAAGTACAGCGATTTGCGCTTTTCTCTTTTATCAGTGTAGACGGTAAGACATACTACATACATGTTAACTGACCGTGTTGTCAGGGAGGCTCCGATCAGCAGCAGGGTCTTGGTTGTCACATGTTGGTGGAGTCGGAGTTAGACGTGGATTTTTTTTATTGCTCTGAGGGTGCAGTGCTCCCCCCCACCCCCCCCACATTGTTCAGGGTCACCTGTGCCCTGGACACAAGTCCTCCGGCCTCGAACTCACTAGAGGCTCCTGGTCAGTCCACACGTCTGTTCCCGGCTCGCTCCTGGCTCCTCCTCCGGGGGTTTCCCGGGAACGTTGCCCACGAGGTCTGAAGGCGCATCGGGAGGTCGGTTATTGCTGACTGCGGGCCTTGGGGCCCAGAATGTGCGGAAATCGTCCCAGTTTCTGCCTTCCGTCTGGAGAACCGGTTGTCCCGGCTGCTGTCCCCGTGCCAGGTGTCACATGGCCGCCTGTCTGCCCTGAGGTCACAGCCGGTGTCTCTCTCTCTCTCCGGCACCCAGGACACGCGCCCCCGGGGGGAAAGTCCTCTCCCCACGCTCCCTTCCTGGAACCCGCAGCTCTGCCGGGACCACTGGGAGCCACCTGCCCAAATGCCTTGAAAAACGGTTGGGGGTTCAAGTGGGGTGACATTGAATCTATTATACACCCGTTGGGGGAAAATGAACATCATTCATTCATTCATTCATTCATTCCTTTGAAAAATCTTAAA
Organism: Lasiurus borealis; assembly: GCA_004026805.1. Lineage (NCBI taxonomy): Eukaryota > Metazoa > Chordata > Mammalia > Chiroptera > Vespertilionidae > Lasiurus > Lasiurus borealis. The sequence continues at coordinate 7,096 of PVJN01047110.1, forward strand.
TTGATCTCAGAGCGGGAGGGAGAGGGAGAGAGAGATACAAACATCCAGGATGAGAGAGGATCAGGGATCGGCTGCCTCCTGCACGCCCCCTACTGGGGGACCGAGCCTACAACCCGGGCCTGTACCCTTGACCAGAATCAAACCAGGGATCCTTCAGTCTGCAGACTGGGTAGGGCCATCCATGCATTTTTTGAAATCCTCACTGAGGATACGTTCTTATCGATTTTGAGAAACTTTGATGAGAAAGAAACATTGATCGGTCCATGCCTCCCAACTGGGGATTGAACTCGCTGCCCAGGCTCGTGCCCTGGTGGAGCATAAAACACACACCTTGATAGTGTGTGAGGTGAGCCACTTGGCCAGGGCAAAAAGTATGCCTCTTTGAAACATGGAGTCTTGCCGAAACCGGTGTGGCTCAGTGGACAGAGCGTCTGTCTGTGGACTGGAGGGTCCTGGGTTCGATTCCGGTCAAGGGCATGGACCTTGGTTGCAGGCACATCCCCAGGAGGGGGTGTTTCTATATATTTTAAAAAATATATATTTTAAAAAATAATATATATTTTTAAAAAATAATAAAATAAACATGGAGTCTTTCACCCCAAACCAGAGTTTCTTCTCCTATTGACATAGGTTTTTCTTGTAGGTCTTCCAAAAAGATTTTAAGTGACTTTCTCCTAAAGGCCTGGCACATTTTTTTTTTTTTCAGAGATTTTGTACTTGGAACATACAATTTTAGTGTTAAATTACGTTTTCTAAGGTTTTTTTTTTTTTTTTCTTACTGGTTGATAGTAATTAAATGGTCTTTTTGGAATTCATTTTGTAATCAGAATCTTACTAAACTCGTAATCATTCTAAGCCTTTATCAGCAAAAGGGTGGACAGCCTTGCTCCTAACAGGCATCCCTCATTCCTTCCCGCTCAGGGGAGCGTGCCTTCAACACCCCACCACTGACCGCGTTTCACTGAGGGCTCTTGGGTAATTGCCTCATACCCCGCAGTTTCTGACAAACACGAATTGGGTGCAGCTGCATGTTTTTCTCCGCCTTCCTCGCAATCGTCTTTGCTCCCTTAATCTGCCCATGTTGTGAATGACAACACATTTTGAAACAGTTAGCGAGTCTTGCCTTGGGACTGGCCCAAGTTGGACAGACTGGCGTTCTTTGTTGCTGGAATGGGATGAGACTGTATTTTTCCATTCTTGCAACATCCCAGCCGGGGGTTCGACTTCAAGGCTGCAGATTTCCCCTCTGAAAAACCTGCATGGAGTCTGGCTGGGGTGTGTAGCTCGGGGGTTGAGCGAGGACCCGGGAAGCCGGAGGTCAACGGTTCAATTCCTGGTCAGGGCCCATGCGGGGGTTGCAGACTCGACCCCCATGGTGGGGCGTGCAGGAGGCAGCTTACTGACGAATCCCTCTCTCATCAAGGTTTTTCTCTCTCTCCCTCTCCATCCCTCTCTAAAAGATCAACAAAAATCTATTTTGCCCTGACCGGTGTGGCTCAGTGGATAGAGCGTCAGCCTGCGGACGGAAGGGTCCGGGGTTCGATTCCGGCTTGGTTGCGGGCACATCCCCAGTGAGGAGCATGCAGGAGGCAGCTGATCAATGCTTCTCTCCCATTGATATTTCTAACTCTCTCTCCCTCTCTGTGAAAAATCAATTATATATACACACACACACACATATATACATACATATATATTTAAATATACGTATTTTATTTATTTTTCACAGAGAGGGAGAGGGATAGAAAGTTAGAAACATCGATGAGAGAGAGACATTGATCAGCTGCCTCCTGCACCCCCCCCCCCCCCGCACTGGTGATGTGCCCGCAACCAAGGTACGTACGTGCCCTTGACCGGAATCAAACCCGGGACGCTTCCGTCCACAGGCCAACGCTCTATATCCACTGAGCCAAACCGGTTTCGGCAATAAAACATATATATTTTAAAAATCTATTTTGAAAAAAGAAACCACAGACGGTTCCTCGTTCACATGTTCACGGGCCTTTATTTCCTTACACACACACAAACGCTGTCTTCGATGCTGGTAACCCCAACATCTGGGGTACCTCGCCTGTTGCCTCTGTGGCTCCCACGGTGCAGCCTCTCCTTGTGTTTGGGAAAACTTGCTTTTAGCCTGAAGGTGCTCATTTCCCTGGGAACTCGCACTCCTCTGGGGGGGGGGGGCAGAGGTTCTCGTGGGGCGGTTTGCCCCTCCCCCGGTGCCACAGACAATTCTGGTTGCTTCTGGCATCTCGTGGGGGAAGCCAGGGTCCTCCCTCAGAGCACAGGGGGGGCCTCGGATTGGACTGCCCCGCCCTGAGGGACCTCCCCAGACGTCTGCCTCTGCCGGTGGCCGGGCCCTGCCAGCCTGGGACACCCAGGGCCACACGGACAACTGACGCCACCTGCACGGAACACGGGGCCGAGGGAGGCCGCCTGCCCTGTCCAGGGCGTAGCCAGGTCATCCCCGCTCCCCGAAGGGCCAGCTTCACCCGGGAGGTCGCCTGAGGACAGCCCCCTGGAGCAGACGGAGGTTCTGTCTCCCCAGACCCCTGGCCAGTCCTGACCCATCCTGGAGGGCCGGGGAGGAGGAGCAAGCCAGGGGAGGCGGGGCGGGACCTTCCAGATGGAACAGCACGTGCAAAGCCCAGAGGTGGGAGGCGGGCTGCACAGCTACAGCCTGAAACCAGAGGGCTGGGTGGGGGCTCCAGGCCGCACCACAGGGGCCTGGGTCTGCGGGTGCTGGGCTCACGGAGGGGGTTCGGAGCAGGGGACCGGGGGGTTTCCGTCCTGGAAGTGTTACCAGCTGCATTTGGGGAGCAGAGGGACACCCCCACCCGGTGAGGGTGGGCTCAGGGCCTGGCTAGGTTGGGGGACTGGTCAGGGGATGAGAGGGAGGGGCAAGATCCAAGAACCCTGGAAAAGGAAGATGTGGGGAGTCCTGTTGGCACGGGAGCCCTGCAAGTCTGCCTGGGTGGCCCCCAGAGACTGTCCTTGCCCGCTGGACCCGCCCCCCCCCCCCCCCGTCCTCCCTGCCTGGAGGACCCGTCCCAGCCTCCTTCTGCGTCCTGAGCTCCCCCCACCCCTTTCTGAGCACCATGCTGTCTACCAGCCCAGACCGGGGGCCAAGCTGGGGTGGGAAGGAGGCCACAGGTGGGGTGCACACCAGGCAGGGGTGCTTGGCCCACCAAGGCCCCTCAAGGCACATCTGGGACTTTAAGGCTACTCTCCCCCTCCGGTGAGGGCCACACCGGAGCCACTGGTGACCACAGCTCGCCCTGGCCAGGAGCCTGGGTGCCCTCCAAGGCTCTGAGCCGGGTCACCGATGGCTCAAGCGGGCTTGTCTGGGTTGAGTCTCGGCCAGGAGAGATGGCGGCGAAGCCATATTGATTTGGGGTCCAGGCCATCCTTCAGCCCCACTCCAGGCACCTTCATCTGACCCGGGGGGTCCCTGGAACCAGGGATAGGCAGACCCCATGCCCCCATCTGAGCCATCCCCACCCCATCTATCTGTTCCTGCTGAGGGGCCCTCGTCTGGGTGTCCTGGGTTGAGAGAGGTCATATGCTTGGCCTTCAAGTGTCCCAGCCCACCGCAAGGTCGTCCCCTACTCCCAGCCCCCACGTGAGACCGCAGTGGGGGGGGGGCCTGCAGGATCCATGAGCAGCATGCAGGTGGTGCCCTCTGCTGGCTGCTGTCGGAAGTGCAGTCCTGCCCTCTGCTGGCTGCTGTCGGAAGTGCAGCCCTGCCCTCTGCTGGCTGCTGTCGGAAGTGCAGCCCTGCCCTCTGCTGGCTGCTGTCGGAAGTGCAGCCCTGCGTGACCAGGACCTTTTCCCTGGAGGCGCCGGGGCAGGAGGAGAGACAGGCCAGCTGTCAACACCAGGCCGGCTGGACACCTGGTGACCTGGACGAGGGGTCCGCTGACCGGAGAAAGGGGCAGCAGCAGCAGCAGCTTCCGGCTGAGCCCGCACAATGGAGCCGGGGCCCAGGTCAGCCCCCTCCCCAGGCCCGGGTGGAAGGGCATCCTGGGGGCAGCCCGCCTGCCAGCTCCACCTGCAGCTGGAGGTGCGGGAGAGGGCCCAGATGGGAAGGCAGGAGAGCCGGGTCCAGGGCAGCCGGATGACCGAATGGCGGTCAGCCCGCGAGGCTGGGATCGCGGGGCCCTGCCCAGGGCCAGTGTCCGGCCCAGAGGCCATGTCCGAGCCCGGGCCTCAGATGAAGGTGGAGTCCAGGGGCCCCGCGTCCTGCTGGCTCAGGGCGCGCGCCTCGAACAGCTGCTTGATGAGGGCGGACTTCTCCTGCTCCAGCTGCGTGATCCGCTCGCTCTTGTCCGTCACCTCCTGGCGGGCGGGCGGCAGGCGGGGGGGCGGTCAGGGCCCGCTGGGCAGCCAGTCTCACCTCCCTCCCCCGGACCCCCGCCCCCCACCCGCACGCACCTCACCTGCGTGAGGAGCCGGTTCTGCTCTTTCAGCATCAGGATGGTCTGCTGCTGCCAGCCAGGGGCCGGGGGCGAGGCGGGGGCCAGGCCGGGGGGACCCGGGGCCCCCGAGGAGGAGGAGGCCGAGGGCAGCGCCTACGCAGGAGGGCACCGTCAGACAGGCCCGGCGGCCCTGGCTCAGCCGCCCGGACCGGGTATGGGGGCGGGGGGCGCGCCCGGGGCACTCACCGTGCCGGCACAGGCCGCGGCCAGCAGCTCCCCCAGGCAACGGGCCACCTCCTGCACCTTGGGCAGCAGCCGGCCCAGCGGACGGGGGCTCCCCTCCGCCCCAAACTCCTACAAGGAAGCGGCGGCAGAGGGGGGCGGGGGGTCAGAGAGCAGGGCCAGCCCAGGACCAACCACTGCTGCATCTTGAGGAAGAGGCCCTCCTGCCCCCCCTGGAAGTTCCTGTTCAGAACCGAGAGTCTGAGGAGCTGCTGGTTGTGGGGAGCAGGGCTGTGGGGGACCCCAGCACCCGGGAGGTGGGCCCTGAAGAGGGAGGGCAGTCCCCACACAGCCTGGGGTGCGGAGACCGGGTGCTGGCCCTGTGCAGGGGGTGGGGGAGGGGGAGGGGCGCCCTGCCTGGGGACGGACGGTCGGACGGGCGGGCGGTCACTCACGGCGCTGGCCCGGCGCTGGCCCAGGAGGCGCTGGCGCTCCTGCACGCGCTGCAGCTGCTGCTGGTACCAGTCCCGGCCGCGGGCCATCATCTGCAGGCCCTGCAGCAGCACCTCCTTCTCCTGCTCCAGCTCCGCCATCTGCTTCAGCTGCCGCACACGCGGGGGGCACACGTGGCACACACGTGCCCGTCAGCAAACACACATGTGGTGCAGGTCCCCAGGCGCTCACCCAGGGACGCCCGGACCCTGCATGCTCCCACGCGAGGAGCACAGGCTTGGTCCGCCCCCTCCCTCTCTCCCTCCCTCCCTCCTCCCGGGGGGCCCAGCCTTCCACACAGGCCTCCCCCTGGGAACTGGGCCCCTGCCCAGAGCTCCGCCCCCTCCCTAGGTGAGCAGTGAGGTGAGCAGCGGACAGGCTGGTAGCTGGGTCCACCCAGCAGCGGGGAGCCTGGGGCTGGGGCCGCTCTGGAGAAGGGTCCACGCCAATTGCCAGGGTGCCCCCAGGCCCCGTCTCCCTGAAGGACTTTCTGCCCGGGCCCTGAGCCCGTCCAGGCCTCAGGGGGTCCCAGCTGGAGGCGGTTGCAGGGGGGAGAGGGGGAGTGTGGAGAACTGAGCCCGCTCCTCTCAGAGGCCACCCCGGGACCCAGGCCTGGCCGCCCACAACGGTGCAGGAGACCCACCCCCGGCGAGATGGAGGGTCCCAGCGTCCCGGGGCCCCGCTCACCAGCTCGCAGTCCACCCCGTTGGTGATGGTGTGCCTCCGCCGCTCGCCGCGGGCTCGGGGGGCCCGCCGGGGGTCCCCCACGCCCAGCTCCCAGGCCCGGCAGGTCACGGCACCTGCAGCAGAGGCGAGGGCCCGGCTGACTCCCAGGCCTGACAAAGCAGCTCCCCCCGCACGCAGTCTGGCTTCCGGGCCCCTCCCGACCGCCACCCACCATCCCGGCAATGCCCAGCTCAGCTCAGGCCTGCGTGCCTCTGGGGTCATCACCTCTGAGGTCATCACCTCTGGGGTCATCGGCAATCAGGAGCCTCTCTGGGCCGCTCCCCGTATCCGTGCAGCCCCCCGAGTCTCAGGCAGCGGACAGCCCCGCCCGCCCCTCACCTCTGAACCCGGCTGGGGTCTGGGGACTCCCACCGGCTCCCCTCTGTGTACACAGGCCCGGGGCCTGTAAACGCATGTCCGCACAGGACACACGTGTGCGTACACCTGCGCAGGGCCCGAACTCCCTAAGCCCGAACTTCCCAACCTATGTGGGTCGAGAACCCTTTGGGGGTCGCACGACCCTTTCACAGGGGTCGCCTAAGACCATCGGAAAACGCAGGTATTTTCATTGTAATTCATAACCGTAGCAAAATGACAGTTATGAAGTACAGTTGGGTGTCACCACCACAGGAGGAACTGTATTAAAGGGTCGCGGCAGCTGAAAACGGTTTGGCTCAGTGAATAGAGCTTGTCTGTGGACTGAAAGGTCCCAGGTTCCATTCCGGTCAAGGGCATGGACCTTGGTGGCGGGCACATCCCCAGTAGGGAGAGTGCAGGAGGCGGCTGATCGATGTCTCTCTCTCATCGATGTTTCTAGCTCTCTATCCCTCTCCCTTCCTCTCTGTACAGAATCAATAAAACATATATTAAAAAATAAAATAAATAAAGGGTCGCGGCCTTAGAAAGGTTGAGAACCACTGCTCTCAGCGCCAGGGCTTGCAACCACCTGGGGGCTGACAGGCTGCAGGTACTGGGGGGTGGGGGGCCCTCTGGACTTCTCCACTCCCCTCCTGGTAGCCAGGCCTTTAAGGGTGAGCTATCTCAGGGAACTCGTGGGGCCGTGGGTGGCGGGGACCTAACTCCCAGGTAAGGATCCCGGTGTGTTTCGCCCTCGCTAAGCCCACACGAGGGAGCCCTGGCCCAGGGTCCCCGAGACAGCGTCCTGGGGGCCAGTCAGCTTCCGGGGGGTGGCGGGCGGGGGGGACAGGGAGCCTGTGCAGGGCCTGCCGGAAGGGGAAGGGGGGGGTGAGGTGTGGAGGGCCCCTCCCTGGGCTCCCTGGCCCGACCCACCTCACCAGCTCATCTCTAAGAGGCTGTGGGAGCGGCCGGGAGATACAAGCAGTGGGTGCAGGTGTGCCTGGCAGGGGCCGGCCAGAGGCTGGCACACAGGCGGCGTGTGGGCCGCCAGCCAGCCCTGCTCACCCGCGTTCACGTCCCAACCTGCAGCGCTGTGTGTGAGCGGGAAGGTGTGGGCAGAGGGAGGCTGGGGGGGTGAAGCGGGACACCCCGTCTCCCCCCGGAAACCTGGGCCCCGGAACACGATCCAGGCCCCGGGCGGCTCCCGTGTCCCCACCTAACTGCACCCCCTAGGCGTCCCGCGGGGAGACCGGTGGGCAGAGAGGGGTGAGTCCCGGGAGGCTGGCAGGCAGGCAGCGGGCGGCACAGAAAGCCCCACATCCGCCATCGCCGTCCCTGCCCGAGACGGGGAGCCGGCTGGCCACCCCCAGAGGCTGCGTGCGGGCTGGGCTGCTCCCCAGGACTCTGAGTTGCAGCTGCCGCTGGCAGGCAGGCAGGCAGGCAGGCCCGGCCCTCTGCAGCCCCTGCAGCCCCTGCCCGCCCCGGCCTCCTGCGGGCAGTGGGCCTCACCCGCCTGCTTAGCGGTGAGACCGAGAAGGACTCAGAAGGCAGAGGGTCCCCTCCGCAGCCTAGGGGCCCCTCTCTCGCCTGCCCTGGAGGCAAAGGCCGCTGCCTAAGCGGTCACCAGCCAGCAAGCCGAGGGCCGGGTGCAGGGCAGGTGTCTAAGGCGGAGAGCCCACCCTCACGGAAGCAGCTGTCCGCAGGGCCCGGCTCGTGTTTGGTACCGAGCGCGTTCCTGGTGGCCGGCCTGCCCCTCCCTGGCCCCTGAGCGCACAGACTGAGCTCAGGAACCCCGGATGGCAGCCCATCCCCGTCCCCATCCCCGTCCCCACCCGCCCCCGCCCCAGAGGCAGATGCCCGGGCTGCACTTTTCGGGGCTCCTGCCTAAAGCTGCGGGCCGGGGAGGGGTCAGGAGCCACCAGGCAGGCGAGCGAGCCGCGGGCACTCACCCGCGTCCGAGCCCGGGCTCCGCTCGGCCAGCGCCGTGCCCTGCGGCCGCTCGGGCTCCGCCGCGCCGGGCACCGCCTCCGCGGGGAGGCACAGCTTCTCCAGGCTGCGCGCCGCCGCGCCGCCGGGACCGGCCGCCAGGGGGCGCGCGCCGGGCGGCAGGGGCTTCCGCTCCAGGAAGGTGCGCGGCTCCTCGGCGGCCGCGAACAGCAAGCGCTGCGGCGGCGGCGGCGGCGGCTGTGGCTGCGGTGGCGGCTGCGGTGGCGGCTGCGGCGGCGGAGGCTGCTGGCTCCCGGACCGCGCGGGGCCGCCTCCTCCCCGGGCCGGGGCGCGCGCGGGGCCCCGCGGGCCGTCGTCGGCGCTGCCCAGCGAGGCGCGCAGGCCGGCCACGAAGCGCTCGAAGGTCAGGTAGCCGCTGGCCGGGGCCACCCGGCGCAGGCCCTCCAGCACGCCGCGGGGCAGCTCGCGCGCGTCCGCGCCGCGCCAGCGGGACTCGATCTCGCGCAGGTGCACGTAGCCGCGCCGCCGGTCGTCCAGGATGTCGAAGAGCGTGCGCAGGCTCTGCAGGAAGGCGCGCGGCAGCCCCTCGGTGCCCGGCGCGGAGGGCGCGGCGGCGGGCGGCGCGCGGCCCGGCTCGGCCATCGCGGCTCCGGCCATGGGCCCCCCCGGCTGGGTCCCCCGCGCGGCCCGGCGGCGCGGCGGGGCCCGGCGGGCGCACGCAGCCCCGGCGCCACAATAGCGGCTACTTTTTGAATGGGCCTCCGCGCGGCGTCAGTGCTCATTAGCATGCGCGGCGCCCATTGGCCGAGGCGGCGCCGGCTCCGTCCTGATTGGCTGCGAGGCCGCCAGCCTCGGTTTGATTTTTTCCCCGAGTCCCTGGCAGCTCCAGCCGCG
>PVJN01047111.1:0-16142 GCA_004026805.1 Lasiurus borealis
AGGAGAGCATGGTAGAAGAGACTGCAAAGGTGACTAGCACACTGACTTTGAGTTGATCCTATGTCAACATTACAAGTTTGTTCTTTACCTGAACTGTGATGGGAATCCTTTAAAAATGTTCAGGCATGTTGGTGATCCAAGTTACATTTTGAAAACACTCCTCTGGTTACAATGTAGAACATGAATTTTAGGAGGCTAAGAGTAGACACAGCGCAGTCATTAGGAAGCTATTTCATTAGTCAAGTACAGAAGTGTCCCTTGTGAGAAGTGAGTAATTTAAGAGATATTTGGAAAGTAACATAAAATGGAAGATATCAATGACTGATTAATTAGGAGAAATGAGGGAAGAAACATGGAATAAGAATGACTATTGGGTTTCTCCTAAATTCTTTTATCACAACCAATTTTCCCTTATTGTTCTATCTTTTGCAACTCACACTCTACTATAAATTTAGGGTAGATCTTATATATTTTCTCAGGTAACTTTGTTCTTTATATCTTTTCTAAACTGATATTTTGTTCTCCCTTAATTTCAACATTTCTTCCACAGTCATGTAGAGTGGAGAATGTTCTATCTCCCAGTTCTCATAAATCATAGTGTCCAGAAATTGTCAACATTCTTATAACTCATTCCAGATCCTCATCCAAGGATTCTCCAACCCTAACTGTCCTACTTGAGCCCTTTCTTTATCCTAGAATGAGATTCTGGCATGTTTAGGCTTTTGTCCTGACATCATATTATTACTTTTAAAGATAATGCAAATATTTATTTAAGCTTTTAAAAAAGTAAATTATATTGATTTTCACAGAGAGGAAGGGAGAGGGATAGAGTCAGAAACATTGATGAGAGAGAAACATTCATCAACTGTTTTCTGAACACCTTTACTGGGGATGTGCCTGCAACCAAGGTACATGCCCTTGATTGGAATTGAACCTGGGACCCTTCAGTCCGCATGCCAACGCTCTATCCACTGAGCCAAACCAGTCATGGACAAATGTTTATTTAAATACACACACCATAGTATTACCAAAAAGTCACTGATTTTACAAAACAAACATTTCTGCCCTAGGTTCAATTTTGATCAAGAACACATACCTTGGTTGCAGGCTCCTCCCCAGCTTGGTCATGGTCAGGGCACATACAGGAGAAAACCAATTGATGTGGCTCTTCCACATCAATATTTATCTCTGTCTTTCTCTTCTACTCTCTCTAAAAAATCAATGGAAAAATATCCTCAGGTGAAGATTTAAAAAAAAAATACCAAAGAACATTTCTTCTAACTCAGCCTTTATGTTCCTACTTGAGGCCTGATGCACGAAATCCATGCAAAGGTAGACTTTCACAGCTGTGGTGACTGCCTGGATCGCTCCCTCACAGCTGTTGGCAGCTGCAGCCCCTGCTTCATCCTAGAAGGATGTCTGGTCTAATTAGTATATTAAGCTTTTGTTTTTATAGATTTTCAGAGGAACCCTTAATTTCTTACGTTTTTACCCAAAGGTATTCAATAAATACATGAACATGTGTATATGTTGTCAGTTTGTATGTATTTCTCTTCTTCACTTAATGAATCTATTGTTAACTTTATATGCCAAAGTAAATTTTAGGTTCATCAAAGGTTTAAAAATATAAAATTATACAGCAATCATACAGCACTAGAAAAAATATGGGAACATTTTATTTAATATTATATTGTCAAATATCATAAAAGGAAAGATTGACAAATTAGATTGCATAAAAGAACAAAATATAATTTCCCTAATGTGATATTGAGCTTGAGATTTATGTGTTGGTAATACTTGTAGCTCCAGCTCTGTCTCCATCACAATGCCTTAGACAAAACTAATTCTCCTCAGATACTCAAAGCTCTATCAGGTGCATTGAAAGACAATGAAATATTATTATAGCCTACATTTCCTGGTGGCAAAAATAATCAGTGGACTGTCTTCATGCTAATCTGGTAGTTGAACTTAAAATTTAGGGGATAGAGGTGATAAATGGTGATTGAAGACTTGATTTGGGGTGGTGAACATACAATACGATAATTGAATGATGTGTTGTGGAATTTGTACCTGAGACCTATATAATTTTGTTAACCAGTGTCACCACAGTAAATTCAATTAAAAAAAATAAAACCTAAAAATGTTTTTTTTTATGATCAGACTCACTACCTTACCTTTCTAAATATGATAACTAAGAGGTATACAAATTGTTCAAAATTTCTTCCAAGTCAGAATCATTAAGGCATATTTCTTTTTACAGGTACTTTGGATTTATTGTTTGACTGCTTTCCCAATTATAGAGTTAGAATCAGTTGAATGTTAGTAGGAATGTTAGCATAACATTTTAAAAACATTAATATTAAAATTGGGTAACTTAAAGATTGATATATAAGTCATTCTTTCTGGAAATAAGTCCTGAATGAATCTGAGTGGTAACTTTGTTAGTGTAAATTTTGTCATGTAGCTCAAGACTGCAGAAATTGCTCTTAGAATATTTGGAGAGCTACTATTTTGAATGAGAAAGATGGAGGCTGCAAGGACAGTATTTGGACCAATTTGCACTTTGTTTCTGGTTGGGGCTGAGACTAGGGATAGTAAGCATTGCCTAGAAATATGTATGCATAAAAGCTGCTGTTTTCTCTGAACCAGAGCATCAGCCATATTGGATTATTTACTACATTTACCAAGCCAGATGGAACCACATTAGTCCTTTTCCCTAAGCCTTTTCTGCCTAGATTTCCATGTTTTGTTTTGTTTTTTCTTAATGCAAACACAATTTTTATACCTACATTTTGGTCAGTTCTTTAAGACTACTGTCATCTACTTAATGAAATTTCTTCAACATATTACCTCTTTCTATGTGAACATTAAAAGTAGATGCCATTGAACTTCCTAGTTTCAAGATTTTGCTGCAAATTACAAATGAAAAAAATCAAAAGGCTTAATAAAACATGATGGTCTTTCAAATGTTTCAGGATCTCCCAAAGCAATTGGTCTGTCTTTTTATTTTATTTTTTAACCTACTACAAAGAAATTAACCAGAAAAGTTTTATTTTCTATTATTACATTCACATAGAAGGGTTAGCTGCCTTTCTGAATTCTCTTGCCCAGTAAATAGAATTGTGAAGTGGGAAAAGGAAATCAGTCCCTGACAGCCTGGACTTGGCCTTTCATATAGGCATTGGTGTTGTTACAAGCTGGTGATTCTCCTGTTGAACATAAACAATTTCACAGAACATCAATATTAGACAAGACCATTCGGGGACCATGGTGGATCAAAATAAAAACAAGATCAGTTTGCAGTTGTGCCTGAACACAGAAGAAACACAGACATTTTAATTCATCTGAGTGAAAGCTGTTTCTAACCAATTATAAGTATACTAAGGGACCGGTGCATGAAATTCATGCCTTGGAGTGGGAGGGGGCCCTCAGCCTACCCTGTGCTCTCTCACAGGGGGGCGATCTAGGGCTAGATCAGCTGGGGGATGGGCTGTGGGAGGTTGAGGCACTGCCATTGTACCCTGTCCACCCTCTGTGGAGGCTCTGGGTCCTCGGTGCTGTGGCCTCTCTAAGAAACATTTCTGCACTGGACCAGACCACCATGGCTCACTGACTCTGTCCCCCACCCACTGGTTGTTCTAGAAGGTCGTCTGGAAGGTTGTTCAGCTGTTTGGTCTAATTAGCATAATACTATTTTATTAGTATAGATTCTATTCTAGTTTTCCCTTTGTTAGATAAGAATTATTAATATAGCCAACCATAGAATTAGCCTTGATTCTTGACAGTAATTGATCTGGAGCAAAACTCCATTTCCTTAGACAACCCCCCTCCAAAAATAGCCTAACCAAAGCCCTAATACTATGATTAGTTCTTTATACCCTCTTTCTGAACTGCCCCATTTGTTCCAATGATATTTGTTCATCTACACTGAGTGGCCAGGTTATTATGATACTTGAATGCATAATAATCTGGCCACTGAGTATATATATCCTATCTAATAAAAGAATAATATGCAAATTGACTGTGCTTCTGCTATACTCACAAGCCATGCCCACAAGCTACGCCCATCAGCCAATAGGATCAAGTAGGCAAATTAACCCAACAAAAATGGCTATACCCACAGAGAGCAGGAGGAAGGCTTGGGTTGCCCCTAGCAATGGAGGAAGCCAAGCTTTCCACACACTCTGGCAGGCCCAGTCCTCTGCTTAAGGCAACAAAGTTCCAATGGCTGCCACCATGGAGTGAGCAGAAGGCATGGAGTGAGCAGAAGGCTTGGCTCTGCTCCAGTCTGTAGAAGATAAATCTTATATACCAGGGCCTCTGTTTGGGTCACCAGGGGGTGTGGCTGGCCTGAAAACCACCACAGGCCCCTCACCCAGGCCACCCCACATCCCAAGAGAACCCCCACCCTGATCTGGGACACCCTTCAGGACAAACCAGCTGGCCCCAACCCATGTGCCAGGCCTCTATCCTATCTAATAAAAGAGCAATATGCAGATTGACCATCACTCCAACACAAATAAGACGACTACCCCCTTGTGATCAAAGATCCTGCCCCTGTGTGGATACAAGATGGCCACCACAAGATGGCCAGCAGGGGAGGGCAGCTGAGAGGGACAAGGCCTGCAAGGGATTATGAAGCCTGCAGGAAAGGGCAGTTAGGGGTATCTCTCTATGGATTTGCCCTATAAATATGAATTAAAATTTATCCAAAGACTTAAGCAATTTTCTGGATCTCTTTCTTTATATAGCTCCCTTTCCATCACCACTTTGCTTTACAGACTCTATCTCCTGAGCTCACTGCAGCCCCATTTTTTGTCGGGCTGACCCTGTGGGAACTACATTCTAGAAAGTAACTTAAGCAGAAATATGGAGTGATCGTTTGTGCTTTTCCTGCTTTCCTTAAGATATCACAATTCTGTGCTTCCTGTTGAACAGTGATCTGAAAACACTTGTTTCATGTATTTTGTCCAGGTTTCTAATTGCTTATGGTTGGAGGAGAACTTCATAAAGAGCAAAAGGCTCCTCACTACTCTTTTAATGCTCAAATTGTCTCTAATTTGTCCAATAAGTTCATTTAAAAACTGGCTTTTTACTTTTATTTTTTTGAAGGTGCTACCTCTTCTTGTTTTTTTATATTTTTCTTTATTAAGGCATTCCATATGTGTCTTTATTTCCCTGTTGTTGTCCCCCACCTCTTCTGCTCATGCCCCCCTGGTGTCTATGTCCATTGGTTAGGCTTATATGCCTGCATACAAATTCTTTGGTTGATCTCTCCCTTTTACCCCCTCCCCCCTCTACCTTCCCTATGAAGTTTGATGGTCTGATCAATGCTTCTATGTCTTTGGATCTGTTTTTGTTTATCAGTTTATGTTCAGTATATTCTACAAATGAGTGAGATCATGTAGTATATATCTTTCTCTGACTGGGTTATTTCACTTAGCATAATGCTTTCCAGTTCCATCCATGCTGTAAAAAAAAACAAAAACTAAAAATGGAACTCCCATTTAACTAAGTGATCCTATTTTGTGGAATATATCACAAGAAACTAGGGACACCGATCAGAAAGAATATGAGCACCCCTATGTTCATAGCAGCACAGTTTACCATAGCTAAGATTTGGAAACAGCCTAAGTGCCATCAGCAGATGAGTGGATTAAAAAATTGTGGTACATCTACACAATGGAATACTATGCTGCAGTACAAAAGAAGGAATTTTTACCATTTGCAAAAATTGTTTTTTTAAATCTGTCTTCATGTCAATTTTTTTTTAGCTCTTTATTATTTTCTATTTCAAGAAAAAAATCCCAGGCCCATCTTAAACTCTCTTTTCCTCAGCCCCAGTAGACCATTTCCCAAGGAGATCTGGTTCTTTGTATTGGGGAACAGTATTTAAAAATAGTAGAGTTTGGGGCAGTGGAATGACATTCAACTTATATTAAAATATTACCTTGGTTCTCTACTGTTTAATGGATCATACAAGACAGGGGTAGGGCACAGAGAACAGGAAAGAAAGTATTGCAATAAAATCACACAAAATGGTAGTGACTAAAACCATTATAGTAACAGTAGAGATGGTGAGATATATTCTAATAGCAGCATTGATAATTAATAGAATTCACTGCAATATTATAGATGAGTTATAAGATAAAATACATATTATTATTAATACAGCTTCTAGAGCTTGGGGCAATCCTCAGTTATAAAATGGACCTTCATCCAAATTTGGCTTGGATGTTAAGACTGGTGATACTACATATACACCAGGAAGGTTTTAAAATGTCTTACATAATGAGTCTTACTGGGAGATCAGAGTAGCACCCACGCGTGTCCAAAAGTCATTTTAGAGAGCCGGGGAAGTGGCTTAGAGTTGTATGGTGATTACGGGGGTGCAACCAGGGGAAGGAATCCTGTGCACAGATAGGGGCTTGTGAGGTTTGAACCTAATGCCAACAGGATAAAGACCTGGACTTTTAAATCAGCTTTGCCAAATATGGGCACAAGGGGAAAAGCTGTCAGCACTCAAGTCAAACATAAAAAAATTGAGTCAGACTCTTATACAGAGCTTCTTACGAGATTTTTGTTGTTTTTTTGGAGTATCTGGAGTTATAGAATTGCCATCAACAGAGTTGAGGAGATTACTCATTTAAAATAGTTTTGGGAATAAAATTCACAGATTGTAGTTAAGTGTGTTGAGTTTCAGAAGTCTCTTAAGATTTGAGTTGAAGATTTGTAACTTTTATAATTTATTCTTTTTTTTAAATTACCCATTAAAATATTTTCCAGGTATTTATTTTTTATTAAATTTACCGAGGTCACATCTTACCTAATAATAGGCAAAGATGATAATTGACCATACCTTTGTAATGCCCACAGCAATCAAGAGTAAGTAACCAACAAAGATGGTAGTTAATTTGCATACATGATCACCCAGCATCTTGCCCCCTCCCTGGCCATTCTGGGCCTCTGAGCAGCATAGGAAAGTAGAAAGGCGGCTCCAGACTATAGTGAAAGTGGTGCCAGCAGCCAGGGAAAAGAAGGCCCATGCTGGCACAAATCTTCGTGCATCGGGCTTCTAGTTGGTTAAATTATAAATTTTAGGTGCACAACTTTATAATATGACATTTGTGTACTCTACTGTGTGCTCATCACCACAAGTCTTATCTCTTTCCACCACCATCTATTTGAACTCTCTTTGACCTCCCCTAACCCCTTTTCACTCTGGTAACCAACATTCTGTTGTCTGCATCTATGAGTTTGTTTTTTTTATTTTGTTTGTTCCTTTTTGCTTTATATCCCACATAATTTATTTTTTACAAAACTAAACTGTCCATCAAGAAGGCCAATGCCTAACTTAAACAAAAATCAAAGTTGCCCAATCTCATAAGAGCTTTAAAATTAGAATAATTTAAAGATGTACACCCTTCTCTTAGATACCTAATTTCTTTGGACAAAACAACAGGCAAGGAAAATAATTTGGAAATAGGTGAACACCATTAGTTGATAATATCTCTTTATATTCATCGAAAAATGTTGCATGTTATTTTATGGATAGAATGCATTATTTCAGTGAAACTTTATTTACTAATATAGAGAGATTTCTATTCAAAATTAATCTTATATAATATTTGAATTGTTATATTTTAAAATTATGCAGCTATTTGTTTAGAAATGTAAAACTTAATCATTTTGATTAAGTTTTAATATTTGCTATCTTGATTATGTAATATATTGCAATCTGTAATGTGTTCCCAATTAGAAACATGTCCAAATTATTTTCTTGTTTGCTTTAAAGGAATTAGATTCTAGCTTGGTTTAGTCACTTTGGAGGAAAGTATTTTTCAGGAGCAGTTTGTTTTTACTCCCCAAGTAAATTGGAATTGACAGAATCAATACCAATGCCAACTTGAATAAAGTGAAATGATCTAGTAATTTCTCAGGCTTTCCACAGTCCCATGAGAAATAATGCTTCTGGTATTCAAAGCCACCACTTTTGTTCCTGGGTGATCTCATGAGTTGTGATAGTTGATCTGATATCACTACTCTTCTCTTCAAGTCAATGGATTTAAAAAACAATTTTTTTAGACATTAGACCTGGGTTCCAATTGCAACTCTGCTCTTGAAAAATCAACAAGTCATTTCATGTCTGTAATCTTCAGTTTTCTCATCTATAAATGTGAGTATTAATGTAAATGATCTCCATTTCTATGTAGTTCAAAAAATGCTTTAGGATTATGATTGAGAATTAAGCTCTGTAATTGAAACATTGGAAATCTTTTGTCTTACCCCTAATCTGATAAACTGAATTGGCATGTAAGTGAAAATCATTTAAATCCACACTGCAAGAAAGGGAAGTATCAGCAGTTAACCCAAACAGAAAGTTTTGTTTAAGAGACATAATTCACAGTTGAAATTTAAGTCTGAAGGCTTTGTAATTGTAAAGACCATTTAATGAGGCAATCTGCAACATGCAGTTCAGGAACAATTAGTGTGCAAATGGCTAGCAGCCTTCAGAACACCAGTCTCCTCCCCAGCCCAGGGATTTTTACATGGCAATCCAGTCATCTCCTCCCACTTCTTGACTCTTACTCATTTATTTTCTTAAATGTGATACTGATTCAGGACTAAACGCTTCTAGATAAGATTTTATTATATTATTTCATTATTTCTATTTTATATTGAATTTATTACGATGACATTGGTTAATAAAATTATATAGGTTTCAGCATTTACAATTCTATAATACATTAACTGTATATTGTATTGTGTGTTCACCACCCCAAGTCAAATCTTCTTCCATCACCATTTATGCTCCCTGTACCCTCTCCCACTGCCTCCCACCCCCATTCCCTCTGGTAATCACAATGCTATTGTCTGTTGTCTCTGAGGTTGGCTTGGTGTGTGTGTGTGTGTGTGTGTGTGTGTGTGTGTGTGTGTTTGCTTAATCCCTTCACCTTTTCCATCTGGCCCTGCAATCATTCCCCTCTAACAGGTGTCAGTCTGCTCTCTGTATTTAGGAGTATGTTTCTATTTTGTTTGTTAGTTTGTTTTGTACATTAGTACTTGTCTTTCTCTGACCGGCTTATTTCACTTTGCATACTCTCCAGATCTAACCATGCTGTTGTAAAGGGTAAGATTTCTTTTTTTTTTGTAAAGATGAGTAATATTCTATTGTGTAAACTGTACCAAAGCTTTTGTATTCACTCATCTACTGATGGACACTTGGCTGCCTCCAAATCTTGGCTATTGTAAATAATGCTGTAGTGAACATGGAATGCATGTATTCTTTTGAATTAGTATATCATGTTTCTTTGGATATACCCCCAGAAGTGGAATTTCAGGATCATAATGTAGTTCAATTTTAAGTTTTTGAGGAATCTCCATACTGCTTTTCACATTGACTGTACCAGTCTGCATTTCCACCTACAGTGCAGTACATCCTCACTAGTACTTGTTGTTTGGTGTTTGTGGAAGTGTCAGTTTATGACCTATGCCCATTTTTTAAAATCGGACTGTTTGGTTTTTGTGGTAGATAAGATTTTATTAGCTGGAGTTTCCTGCTAATAAATATCTTTGGACAAATCCCTCAATCACCTCCTAGCTCCAACCCACACAATCCTCAGCAGAGGCAAGTTGCCTCAGGCCATGGAAATTATCATTTAGGAGTGGAATTATCTAGGTGTGGAATTATCAGTTCCTCCACCAGGCAGATGGAAAAGATAGACTGGAAGAAAATTTCTGCTACTATAGTGTCACAGAGCAAATGTGAAGCTAATGTCCTAAGCTGGATCTCCAAGCAACTTTTCCTACTGAAATATTGTTATCAATGGTTCTATTGTAATATTGGAACAAGATGATAATAATACCTTCAATGAGCATACTGAACTGCTTTATAATTTCTAAAGCACTTTTTTTTACTTATTCATTTATTTGACTTATATTTGCTGATCACCTAAATAAGGGCCAGGCAATGTTCTAGATGCTATTAACATAAACAGTTGGCTTTTTATTTAGTTTAACCTATCTACATTTACTATTATTTTTTTTTCTTTTTAAATAGGAAGAGTAAAAGATCATCAAATCATGTAACTGATAAGTATAGAGTCATAGTTCAAAATCAGGTCTTCAAAAATATTGCTCTTTATCTTAAGCTTTGTGAAAAAAATCTTTTGGTTGACCTTGCTTGATAGGGAAGTTACTTCTAAAATTCCAAACAATTGGCAGATAAATATGCATTGTGGAGAAAAAAAATAACCAACTATTGGATAGTTTGGTATTACCTTTATATCCTTACCCCTACTTAAAGGAAGTATCATATACATTGGAATGTATGGATACTAATGGAATGTACTTCCAAATGCTCCATAATATATAGCCTCTTAGTACCCTAACAATTTTGTTTCAGATTAAAAAATGGGAAGCTTCACTTTGGCTTTCAGATCTAATTTACATCCTTGATATTGCTTATAATAAATACTGTTTTTGAGGAGACTTGAGGTACTTTCTTAGGTCAATAAAATTATATTTCTTTCCCCCCTATTTTGAATGGTCCTTGTGAATGATCTATAGGCAGAGACCCTGGGGAGAATTAGGACAGAGAGATAGGGGTCAGAATATTTAAACTCCTAAGAACACCATATTTCTTTATATATTGAAGTGAATCCATTTTTTTTACCTTTTAACTTCTTCATCCTTGTTTTGTTTTGTTTTGTTTTGTTTTGTTTTGTTTTCTATATTTTAGGTTACTCCCCACATGGCTATTGAGAATGTCAGAATGGCCAATGTTATAAACCAGAGCAAAGCTGTAATTTTGTAGATGACTGTGGAGATTCTACTGATGAAAATGAATGTGGGAGCTCCTGTACTTTTGAATAAGGCTGGTGTGGCTGGGAAAACTCCCTGGCTGAAAACTTTGATTGGGTTTTGGGAGTTGGCTCTCATCAAAGCCTAAGACCCCCCAAAGACCACACACTTGGAAATGAAAATGGTAGGTTGTTAGGTTGGTATAGTCACTCTAATCATATTCACAATAAGCATCACTTTATCTTCCCTGACAGCAGCTGGAGTGCTCTGGAGAGACCACCTAGGTTCCAAGGCAAGTAATTCAAACATTTAATGAGTGTATTTGTCTCCAAGCACTACCGTAACCAAGTGCCACCACCTGTATAGTATAAATAACAAACATTTATTAGTATGCACAACAAACAATTATTCTCTCACAGTTTGGGAGGCTAAAATTCTGAAACCAAGTGTCAGTGGGATTGGATTTGAGGGCCTTAAGTGAGAAGCATCTGTTCCATGCCTCTCCCCCAGCCTATTAACCTCACATTTCTTGGCTTGCAGAAGCTATTCTCCTTGTCTCTTCACATTGTATTCCCTCCATGCATATCTGCCTCTGTGTCCAAATTTCCTTCTCCCTTTTTCAGGACGCAGACATATAGAATCATAGCCCACTCTCACGACCTTATTTTAACTGGATCATCATCAGCAAAACCCTATTTCCAAATAAGGTCACATTTATAGGGACTGGAAATAAGGACTTGAACATCTCTTAGGGAACACAATTCAACCAATAACAGTGAGTATTCAAAATCTAATGTTATGTTGATAAGTGTAGGTAGATGATAATGTATGCTGCCAAAAGCTACATTTCCTAAAGGACACACTCTGAATTCTGCCACTCATTTGATCTGTTCAGATTCTCAAAATCCTCATCTCTGAAATGGCAATAGTACAATTAGCCCTGTGTGTCAAATGGGTTGTACAGATCAAATGAGGTCATGTGCACGCAGGGAAAGCAGAGTGAAAACTGTAGAGGTGCTGTGTCAATTTCACTGTAAGATTCATAGGTTAAAGGTATTGGGGATTATTGTTTTTACAATAAAGAGCTGAAGGCAAGTCTTAGTTTTAATAGTAAAAAGCTATAGGGCATTAGCAAGAAGGGGCCCTGAATTCCTGTGTGTTACAGATAAGGAAAAAAAAAAAGTCTAAATATTGAAATTCCACAGGCCTCTGAAAAAACAAAACCCTCCAAGACAGCCTGACCAAACCAGAAAATGGAAGGCCTAAGTTTCACCCAAGCACTAAGCTCTACATTCATACAATATTTGGGATATTTGGATACGCAAATATAAAACTCAACATGTTTCCTGTTGTGTTGCCTATTAAAATTCTCAATGTTTCATTTATGCACTCTACTGATGACTGCAATTTTTAAAGTTCCTTTATATATATCTCATATGTAATTTTTGCATTCTTTTTCAATAACTGCATAGTCTGATGGGTCCATTAAATGACTTCTATAACTATCTTGTTGATGCAATAGTGTAAATTTCTTGTCAGATGAGTTAATCTGCATACTATAAAAAACTTTGCTAAAAGCATACAGCTCAGATCATATGAAATATAATTAAAAACTCTAACCATTCATCCATCTATGGACACCTAGGTTGCTTCCATATCTTGGCTATTGTACATAATACTGCAATAAGCATAGGGGTGCATTTACCTTTTTTTTTAAAAAAAATATCTCTATTGATTTCAGAGAGGAAGGGAGAGGGAAAGAGAGATAGAAAGATCAATTATGAGAGAGAATTATTGATTGGTTGCATCCTGCACATCCCCTAATGGGAATCAAGCCTGCAACCCAGGCATATGCCCCTGACTGGAAGCAAACCTGGGATCCTTCAGTCTGCAGGCTGACACTCCATGCAGGGAGCCAAACCAGCTAGGGTACATTTACCTTTTTGAATTTCTATTTTCATTTTCTTTTAGATAAACACCCAGGATTATATGCTAGTTCTATTTTTAAATTATTGAGGAACTTCCATACTTTTTTTCCACAGTGGTTGCACCAATTTACATTTCCACCAACAGTCAATGAGGGTTTTCTTTTCTCCAAATCCTCACCAACTCTTGTTATTTCTTGTCTTTTTCACAAATAGCCACTCTGATAGGTGTGAGGTGATATCTCATTATGGTTTGATTTGCATTTCCCTGAAAATTAGAGATGAGCATCTTTTTATGTGTCTGTTGACCATTCATATGTCAAGTATATTTTAATTTATAAATAACTCAAAGGTGGAAAAGCTGAAATAATTTCCTTGTTGTTATTTTATCTTATCTGAATCCTGTCCTTATTTCTAGGGCATTTTTTGTATCTGGAGGCTACTCCAGTGGGCCTTCGGGGTGAAGAAGCATACCTCAAGAGTGGTGTGTGGCAAGAATCCAGTGCTGCATGCCCCAATGAGCTTCTGGTATTTCATATCTGCAAAAGCCACCGGGTCCATTCAGATCCTCATTAAGGTAGGATCTTTGCCCATGATTTAGTGAAATTTCCTACGAATAGCAGATGGCCAAAAAGGTTTTAATTACAACTTTGCTAACAGGGCCAGAGAAAGCCTCCTATAGCTGCTACTGTGGTTCAAATGCTGTGTGGAATTTAGTAAGCTAGGTCTATAAACCAGCTATGAGCTCAACATCATTCCTATGATTACAATTGAATCCCAGAGACACTTTTATGTTATCCATCTGTCTAAGACAGGTACATTTTTCTTTCTACTTAGATATTTCTGCGCCTATTTTTCTTAGTAAAAGAAATTAGAGTATTTGAACATCTGAAAGAAGAGTGACTCTCTATTTTAACTCATATGTGAGTGATCATTAAAGGAACTGATATTAGATATTCTGGTTTCTAAGCACTCCGTGCAAAGAACTGCACTGCTCAGGAGAGTGAGCAAGGTATAATTACTAGGAACTGCTTATTAACTATGACACAGTAATGCATTTTATTCCTAAGGATTAATTGGATGTTTCTGTTTGGGCTTTAATTTAGTATAATAAAGTGGTAGTGTTCGGGGAGCAAAATAACAAAGTATATATTAATATTAATGAGACTTGGTTCATATATCTTACTCTTTGGCAAGTTCAAACAGCAGCAAAAAGGAGGTGTGTGTGTGTGTGTGTGTGTGTGTGTGTGTGTGTGTGTGTGTGTGTGTTGTTCATATCAAGAATCTTGTTAGAATGTTAAGAAAGCTAACTTTAAAATCATGCTCCTGAGGATACTGCTGCTTCACTGTGCAGGAGCTTTGGTGAAGTTCCCTGACACTGACAGAAATGCCTGACCAGAAAACTGGGCCCACATGTCTGCACAGTCCATGCTTTAGCTAACACCTGAGGTAACTTTGTAATTTAGGGCTCTGCTATAATAATGCAGGAAAGCCAGCTTAATGAAATACACGCAGCAACTATTGCAGTGATTTATTCTTATATTAAATTGGTAGACTTACTGAAATGTAATGCTTGCAATTCTCACAGGGGTGTTTTCCTAGTATCTGTTGAATGTGATATTTATGTGATGTGCACCATGCGGAGGATTAGTTCAGCTCTGCAGACCTTGCTTTAATTATTTGTTCCACTCATTTTGCATTTCAGCTCTCTTATATTATAGATACATACTTTATATTACTATAAAATGTACAATTAAACTGTTTTGAGACACATTTTCATAATGAGTCATGTTGAACTCCTACATACCCATAGGCATTTAACAACATTTTTAAAAACCTATCTACCTAACATATTAAAAAAACCTTTTTTAAAAATATGTCTTTTTTCACTTAGTGGCATTAATTACAAAGGAGGGAAAAGAGTTTATAGCATGTATTGATTTTTTTCATGAACTTTGGGGCATTCATTTTATTTTGTGAGTTAATATGGTATATATTTCTGATAATCATTTCAAAGATCTTCTTGGGCTTCTCTCTGTGGAACCGGGCTGGACTATACCCTGCTCATTAGTTTGAAAGCATCCCAGCCAGATTGCAAACAAGAGCAGTAGGGAATCTGTCTTTCATTTTTTTTTTCTCTTTTCTTCTCATCTTTTAAACCAACTGTCCCACAGAAGTCTAGAAGTTCTTCCTGCTCCATGGCTATTTATATTTTTTTTCTGTTTCAACAGAGAAACTAAATAACCTGAGAGCAAGGCCTCGAGATTTTAGTCTCTATGTGCCCATCCCAGCTATTCAGAGAAACGACTAATGTGTGAAGGCACTGCAAGAAGAGTGGTGTCCTTCTAGAGCCACTGCCAAGCTCAGGACAATCCTTGTTTGGGACAAATCAATGGCTGTTAGGCATTATATGCACAACATTTTGGTCATATCTAAGAACTTTTAATCTAAATCTATATATATAAAGAGGCAATATGCAAATTAGTCAGGATGCTGAAACGTCATGACCGCTCAGGAGCTCAGGAGGAGGCTGCATGCAGAGGTGGGCAGGAGGGGACTGCATGGGGAGTAAGGCAAGCCACAGATACTACAGCGACTTGAGCAGTCCCAGATTAGAGACAGAGGGCCTGCCAGCTGCCATGTGCCAGCAGTCCTACCTCTGTGCATGAGCTACAGAGGAAACACCTTTTTTTGACCATTCATTGGCTAAGCTCCCTGTATACCACTCATAGTGTTCTTGGTAACTTGGGTAATAAGAATCCAATAAGGTAATCTAGGGTTTTTCCACCATATTCCTGGAGGAAAAAACGAAGGTCAGCTGCTGGAGGGGCTAAGACATGTGATATCCTGCCCTAACCTGTTTGGCTCAGTGGATAGAGCCTCAGCCTGCAGACCGCAAGATCCAGGTTTGATTCTGATCAAGGGCATGAACCTAGATTGCAGGCTCCTCCCTGGCCAGGGCCTAGGTTAGGGCTCATGCAGCAGGCATTCAATCAAAGTGTCCCTCTCACACTGATATCTCTGTCTCTCCTTCTCTTTCCCACACTCTCTAAAAATCAATGTAAAATATCCTCAGATGAGGATACAAAAAGAAAGAAAGAAATGTCATATCCTATGAAAGAGACATCTTGAAAATGCCTAAAGAAAGTTGTCATTTTTTCATGGTGAAGGGACCGGAGTCTGTGTTGATGAAAACATCTTGGCAGCTGCAGCGGCAAGCTATGACAACTAGCCAGTAGCTATGATGAGCACTAACCACCAGGGGACAGATGTTTAACACAGGAGTTGCCCCTGGTTGTGGCATGATGGAGGTGGCATCTCCCTAATCATCCTCGTTGCCTCCCACAGAGGGAGGCCAGATTAAGTTGTCAGTAGGACATCCCCTACAGTTCCCAGACTGTGAAAGGGGTCAGT
>PVJN01047112.1:0-16149 GCA_004026805.1 Lasiurus borealis
TTCTTCCAGAAAAGCCCTGTCTCGTCACAGTTGAAGACTTGCTGGGGGATATATCCTTTGGCTTCTATCAGTTCGGAAAAAGTTTGGAGGTAATCCTCAGCTGCCTTCACATCCGAACTTGCTGCCTCACCAGGCCTGACGATGGAGTGAATGCCGGACCTTTTCCTGAAGTTATGAAACCAGCCTCTACTGGCTTTAAGTGAGTCTTTGGATGCTTTGTCCATGGAAGTGCACGGAGTCTGCTCCAGCAAATCACGGTAAATCACTCACGCCTTCTGGCATATGATGCCCTGTGTTAATGTATCTCCTTTAAGCTGCTTCTCCGTCACCCACACCATCAGTAGATTCTCCATCTTTTCATGGAGAGAGCTACGGAGCTTAGAAATTATTGTAACATCCTTAGCTGGCGTTATACCCTTTATCGACTCCTTCTGTTTAAGCACAGTGCATATCGTTGAAGTACTACGCCCGTACTGCCTCGCCAAGTCAGCCACTCGCACAGCTTGCTCATGTTTTTCTATGATTTCACACTTTAATTTAATAGCATCATCCTCTTCTGAGCACTGACCTTTCCACTTGCTTTCTTCAGACCCATGGTTATGAAAAGAAATGTGATAAAGTATGTAAATGCACAAAAGATGCTTCAACAACGAGGTAAACAAGCACACTGACTGAGGCGTGGGAAACTATGAGACGCTCGAGTCACAGTAAACTGGTAGGTCGTGTACAGCCGGCCGATCTGTGCGATTACTCATATCTCAAATGTTGCTCGTATTTCAAAGCAAAAAATCGCTCACTCAACGGCTCGTATCTCAAAAATCTCGTATGTTAGGGCACTTGTATCTCGAGGTACCACTGTATTTGTTGTTGGTAGTGATCAGTATTAACGGTTCCACCTGGTTTTAGAAGCTCATAAGACACCACACCTTCCTGATCCCACCAAACACAGCATTGTCTTCTCTCTGAAGTGATTTGGTCTTGCAGTCGATGTTGATGATCGACTTGGATCAACCCATGATTTTGTGCATTTTATTCTCAAAATAAATACAATTTTCATGGCCAGTCACAATTCGATGCAAGAAAGGTGTTCTTTCGTGCCACTGAAGCAATATTTTACTGATGACTTTTTGGTGTTCCATTTGTCTTTCGTTCAGTTGATGTGGCACCTATTTTCCTTCCTTTAACATCTTTCCCATTGCTTGTAAACAATCGGAATTTGTTTGCTGAGCAACGTTTAATCTTTCTGCAAGTTGTTTTTGAGTTTGACATGCATCTTCATCCAATAATGCTTGTAATTGTTGGTCTTCAAACTTATTCAGTGACCTGGATGTTCTTTGTCTTTCACATCAAAATCATCACTGTTAAAGCGTTTAAACCAGCGTTCACATGTATATTGAGATGGAGCATGTTCACCATAAGCTTCCCAAAGTATATGATAACTTTTTCTTCAAAATAATGAATTAAAACTTCCCGCAAATGCTCATTTTTGGGCATGAAATTTGACATTTTTAACGTAAAAATATCTATGCTGTTAATACCTTCAGCGAATTTGACATGAAGTTTTGAAGCGTGCTGTCAATACAACAAAATAGCATTCATATCAAATTGCATATATATCAACATATTGAAAAAGGTTCTCCATTGTTAACTGGTACACCTAGTACTTACAATCCTTTGTATTTCTGTGGAGTTGATTGTTACTTCTCTTTCATGTCTGATTTTATTTATTTGGGACTTCTGTCTTTTTCCTTGATGAGTCTGGATAAAGGTTCATCAATCTTTTTTTATCTTTTTAAAGAACCAGCTTTTAGTTTCATTGTCGTTTTTTTGGTCTCTTTTATTTCTGCACTAATCTTTATTATTTTCTCTACCTACTTTGGAATTTATTTATTGTTCTTTTTGTAGTTCTTTCAGGCATAAGTTTAGATTGTTTATTTGAGATTTTTATTGCGTCCTTTTTTATTATGATGATGAAGAACATAACTTTTCATCTTTTTTCCCATTATAGTTCACATTCAGTATTATTCTGTATTAGTTTCAGGTGTACAACATAGTGGTTAGACAATCGTATACTTTACAGAGTGGTCCCCTAATAGTTCAAGTACCCGCCTGGCCTGTACATAGCCATTAGTATATATATTTATATGTTTTACTCCATTGACCTCTCTCCGGCCACCCCTACCCCCAACCCTAGCAAATGCCCTCACCCTCGTAGTGACTATGTTCATTGGTTATGCTTATATGCAGTCATACAAGTCCTTTGGTTGATCACTTAATGCCCTCCCCCTTGCCTTCCCTCTGATTTTTTTTAATTTCTTTATTGATTAAGGTATTACTTATGTGTCCTTATCCCTTCCTTGTACCCCTCCCCCCCCTGCCCTCACCCCACCCTGGTGTCTGTTTCCATTGGTTAGGCTTATATGCATGCATACAAGTCCTTTGGTTGATCTCTCCCCCTTCTCCCTCCCCTGCCTTCCCTCTGAGGTTTGATGGTCTGATCGATGCTTCTCTGTTTCTGGATCTGGATCTGTTTTTGTCCATTGGTTAATGTTGTTCACTATATTCCACAAATGAGTGAGATCATGTGATATTTATCTTTCTCTGATTGGCTTATTTCGCTTAGCATAATGCTCTCCAGACCCATCCACGCTATGGCAAATAGTAAGAATTCTTTCTTTTTTACAGCAGCGTAAAACCACCGTAATATTCCATTGTGTAGATCTACTACAGTTTTTATTTATTTTTTATTGAAAAAGGTATTACATATGTGTCCTACCTCCCATTCCCCCCACTCTACTCCCGTTCATGCCCTCACTCCCCTAGTCTGTGTCCATTGGTTAGGCTTATATGGATGCATACAAGTCCTTTGGTTGATCTCTCCCCCTAACCCTCCCCCTCCCCTACCCTCCTCTGAGATTTGAGCATCTGATCGATACTTCTCTGTTCATCAGTTTATGTTGTTTATTATAATCTGAAAAAGAGTGCGATCATGTGATATTTATCTTTCTCTGACTGACTCATTTCTACCACAATTTTTTAATCCACTCATCTGCTGATGGGCACTTAGGCTGTTTCCAAAACTTAGCTATTGTAAATTGTGCTGCTCTGAACATAGGGGTGCATATATCCTTTCTGATTGGTGTTTTTGTTTTCTTGGGATATATTCCTAGAAGTGGGATTACTGGGTCAAATGGGAGTTCCATTTTTAGTTAGATTTTTTTTTTCCTGCAAAAAGCTTTATTGTTTCATTTGGTCCGATGCATGGGAGAGGGCTCCAGGGTGGTTAAAAGAATGGCTAGTAGTTTCGGGAAGAGGCTCAGGTAAAAGCCAGAGTCACCCGGGGATGCAGCAGGGGCCTCTGAAAGGTTTCTGGGCTCCCAAAGCTCCTAGTCGTGCTTGAGGGTGAGCCTTTGAAGAGATACTGCCCAGCCCAGCCTGGGGGCCGGCAGCCTGCGGATGTGAGTCAGGTGTCGCCCATCTTCTTGATGAGTTTCCCCTACTCACCCAGGAAGTGGTTCTCCAGGAAGTCGCAGACATGAGGGTCTGCACGGGTAGCAGCCAGGGCCGGCAGCTCCCATAGGGCCCGGGTCAGGCTCTTCTCCAAGGCCAGGCCGCTTCCATGGCTGCTGAGTTTTGGTCCAGTCACCCTGGGCAGGCTTCTGTGCGTCCTGGAAAAGAGTGCGGCCACCTCGCTGTTTTGCAACTTTAAGAGATGCTCCGCGTCCTCCTGCTTCTTCTACGCCAACAAATGGAAGAAGTGGCCGTGCCCTCCATAGCCACATCGTCACGGTCGAAATAGTAGCCCAGAGCGAGGTGGGTGTAGGAGGCCCGCAGATGCAGGCTGACCAGGCGATTGATCGCAGCCTCCACCCCCGGGGGGAATAATTCTGACCACGGTGGCAGCTCATGGTTGGTCGGCAATGAGGCGTTAAGGTGGAAGAAAACCCGGTGTGTTGGTTGGTCCCAAAGGTGGTGACTGGATGAAACGCAGGAGAGTGACCAAAGCTGGAAGGACAGGCGTCCCTGGGTCTGTTCCGTCCAAACACTGGTGAAGCAGAGACAGATCCGGGACCTCCAAGTGCGCTCCCATTTTTAGTTTTTTGAGGAGACTCCATACTGTTCTCCACAGTGGCTGCACCAGTCTGCATTCCCACCAGCAGTGCAAGAGGGTTCCTTTTTCTCCGCTTCCTCACCAGCACTTTGATGGCCATCTGACAGGTGTGAGATGCTACACATTGTCGTTTTGATTTGCATCTCTCAGATGACTAGTGACTTTGAGCATGTTTTCATATGTCTCTTGGCCTTCTGTATGTCCTCTTTCAAAAAGTGTCTATTTAGGTCCTTTGCCTATTTTTTGATTGGATTGTTTATCTTTCTTTTGTTAAATTGTATGAGTTCCCTATAAATGTTGGAGATTAAACCCTTATCGGAGATGACATTGGCTAATACGTTCTCCGACACAGTGGGCTTTCTTGTTGTTTTGTTGATGGTTTCCTTTGCTGTGCAGAGGATTTCTATTTTGGTGTAGTCCCATTTGCTTATTTTCTCCTTAATTTTTATTGCCCTACAAGTTGTATCGGTAAAGATATTGCTACCTGTGGTTTGTTCTAAGGCAGTGGTTCTCAACCTGTGGGTCGTGACCTGTTTTCTGATGGTCTTAGGCTCTACAGCAGTGACCCACAGGTTGAGAACCACTAGCAGGGTCGCCTAAGACCATCAGAAAACACAGATATTTACATAACGATTCACCACAACACGAGGAACTGTATTAAATGGTTGCAGCATTAGAAAGGTTATTATGGTTTCCCGCCTTACTAGTATATTTAAGTCCTTTATCTATTTTGATTTTATTTTTGTACATGGTGTAACTTGGTGGTCAAGTTTCATTTTTTTTTTGCCTGTATCTGTCCAGTTTTCCCAACAACATTTATTGAAGAGACTGTTTAGACTGCATTGTATGTTCATGTCTCCTTTGTCAAATTTTAATGAGCATAATGGCTTCAGTCAGTTTCTGGGTTCTCTGTTCTGTTCCCTTGGTCAATATGTCTGTTCTTGTGCCAGCACCAGGCTGTTTGAGAACAGTGGTTTTCTTGCTTCTTGAGGTAGACCTGTAATGCTATGCATTTTCCTCAGCTGACAATCATATGGGTGCTCCCTTGTAGGTAATTAACTGTTTTTCTCTTCTTTTAGTATTGTCTCTTTGTCTTTTGCTCTTGGTATTTTAATTATGATGTGTCTTGGTGTGGTCCTCTTTGGATTCCTTTTATATGGGGTTCTGTGTGCTTCCTGGACTTGTAAGTCTATTTCTTTCACCAAGTGGGGGAAGTTTTCAGTCATTATTTCTTCAAA
The DNA here is from genome assembly GCA_004026805.1 of Lasiurus borealis. Lineage (NCBI taxonomy): Eukaryota > Metazoa > Chordata > Mammalia > Chiroptera > Vespertilionidae > Lasiurus > Lasiurus borealis. Next base: position 5,350 of record PVJN01047112.1, read on the forward strand.
TAGGTTTTCAGTGTCTTGCTCTCCCTCATCTTCTGGCAACCTCATAATTCTGATGGTGGTATGCTTGAAGTTGTCCCAGAGGCTCCTTATACTATCTTCACATTTTTGGATTCTTTTTCTTTTTGCTTTTCCAGTTGAGTGTTTTCTGCTTCTTGTATTTCACATCTTTGATTTGATTCTTGTGTTGCTCTAGTCTGCTGTTAGGTCTCTGTATAATATTTTTTTTTTCAGTCAGTGTATGTTTAATTTCTAGTTGGTCCTTTTTCATCTCCTCTTGAGTCTCACTAAATTTATCCATTTTTTTCTAGGAAATTCTTTAAAAACCTTATAACCGTGGTTTTGAACTCTATATCTAGTCATTTTCTTTCCTCCATTTCTTTTGTTTGTGATTTATGTATTTCTTTTTCTCCACATTTTGGCTGCTTCCCTGAGTTGATAGAGTGGCTTTGTGTGCTAGGTGTCCTATAGGGCCCAGTGGCTCAGCCTCCCCATTTACCTGAGTTGGACACTCTTGGTGCATCCCTTTGTGGGTTGTGTGCACAGTCTTTTTGTAGTTAAGCCTTGATTGTTTTTGATATTACTGGGAAGAATTTACCTCTAGGCCAATTGGCTGTGAGGATCAGCTGGGTCTATGCTGGGAGAATTGTGCTGGAGACAGCCTTATGAGACAAGACTTGCAAAATTGCAAAAGCATCTGTGCTAGGCTTGAATGAGGTGGAGTCTCAGGGCTGATCAGACAATGTTGGTTTCCTATCAGCCCTGCCCTAATAGGCCCCTGTGTCTCAGTGTCCCGTGGTAACTGTAAGCACCTCTGAGAGGAAGCCGCCCTCAAATTCTGCCCGCTGCCAGACAGTCCACTTTCTGCCTGAGTGAGTCTGGATTCTCAGAGTCTCACCTGGAACTGGAGTTCAGTGCAATTGGGAGCATTTGCGTCCCTTCCACTTGAGAAAGCCAGCTGCATACTCAGTTGCCTGTTCTCTCTGCATGCGTGCCTTCACCCCTTTGCCTTCCGCAGTACCTCTGAGTCTCAGTGTGTTTTTCTCTTTCCTTCTCATTCTAGAATTTTTACTCAACCAGACTTCCTGTGGTTCTGGATGATGTCTGTTTTGTCTTTTAATTGTAGTTTTGAAATTGTCGTGCGAGGTAGCAGTTTAGGTGTTTACCTATGCCGCCATCTTGGTTTTTCTCACTCTTTCTGGGATTTTTATTTCTTTAAAATAATTCATACAAATGGTTACAGTCAAGGACATGCTTTTAACCAAAATACTGCTAGCCTACCACATCAGCAGGATGGTACCGCAAAGGCCAAACGCCGCACCTGTGGTACAAGTTGAGGATGTGGCACCCCCGGGACAGTGCTAGTGGCCGGGCACTGTGTGCTTCTACCTCTCCCTCTATTTTGCAGTGCCATCTTCATTTGGAATGGGGGTTAATGCCAAATTAGGAAAAACAATCTTGGCTTTGTTTCTCTAAATTATTCTAAAAATATAAGACAAGCAGATAGGAAAAAAAATGCACTGTGTGGTATAGAAAGAAAAACGGGAAGGATTCATAGTCTTGAGAAGTTTTCCAACTGTGGGAACTTCTTTCACGTCGTGCGTCATTCAGGGTTCCCATTCAGGGTTCAGGTTCTGGAGGAGGCCTCACGCAAATGAAGAGAGACTAAAGTATTAATTTGGGAATATTGGGGGGCCAGGTGGGAGCCTTCCTCTAGTGGAAAGACTATCCCCTTCCTTTAGCCTTGCTATCCCTTTTATTAAGACTATGGGATACACCTGTGACCTTTAGGCAGGAAATTCTAAGAACAGAAATTTACGTGAGAAGAACAGGTAGAGGCTGCTTCAGCTAACAATGTTTTAGCTAAACAGTGTGTGATTAGCTCTGACCTTTCAGAGCAATTAAAGTTGACCAACGTTCTGGTTTCCTCTCCACATCTTTCTATCAGTGAGACCATGTTTGGTTTCCGGCAGCCTATTGCCTTGCATGGCATATTCCGCAGAGAAGGAGTGATCTGAAGGGCTGCTGATGCCCCTCGGTCTGGTTGGTGACAGATAAGCAAACACAAGTCCTTGGTGATGTTCTAAAGGCTGCACACAGACAAGGATGTTTATGATAAGAATTAACTACTAACTTCTTATGCTTAATGAGGATGCAAAACACAGGCAGCGAAGGCCCTCAGAATGGGACTAGTCAATGTGGGGAGGCTGGTGCCACCTCCCGCTGCTGGGCACCTGGACAGTCTCTGGAGTGCCACCTCCATCCAAGGGTGCCTGTCTGAGGCCCCGCCACTGGCACTGAGGCTGCAGAGCTCCGCCCGCACTACAACCGGTCTGTCTGCCTTGAGCTTGACGGTTTTCCTGAGAGAAGGGGCATGGGGCAGGTGGGACACTGGGAGAAGGCCGTGGGACAGGGACTTGGTGCTGGGGACAATGCCTTCAACGGCAGCCAGGATGGCACTGGCAGCCATGCCTACCATGCCCGGGGCGGGGGGCTGTTACCTGTAGGTGGTTCTTTTGATCTCAGGGTGCATGACAGCTGGGTCCATGCTGGCCCAGGGGTCAATGGCTGCCAGGCGGTCCTGTTGATACAGTTCTTCAGGCTGCCGGGGACCTGGCCTGTGATGGCTCTCCGGATCTCCCGGGCTGCCTCCTCCTCGCATATCTTGATGGACGCCTGCTCACTATACCAGGCCACGTGTGTGTGTGTGGGGGGGGGGGGGCGGTGCAGATCAGGTTGGGGGCATCCTTCAGGGCTGAAGCTGAAGGGCTCCGAATCGGGCATGTCCAGGGCTGTGCCGTGGATCCGCCCCACCTTCAGGGCTTGGGCCAGCGCCTTCTCGTCCACCAGGCCAACCCGGGCCGTGTTCACCAGGAAGGACCCTTGTCGCATCTGCTTGACAGTGAAGTCATTGACTAGGTGGCGGTTGTGCTCACTGAGGCCGCGGTGCAGGCTCACGCAGTCATTGTGGAACAGCAGGTCCTGCAGGCGCCCACCCTCTGCAGCCAGTGGGGGTCTTAGAAAAGCACGTTGAAGCCAAAGGCCTTGGTCCTCAGCGCCACCGCCTGCCCGAGGTGACCTAGTCCGATGAGGCCCAAGGTCTCCGCACAGGTCTTGGCAGCTCCAGAAGCCACTTCCCGGATCTGCTCGATGCTCTGGACGCGAGTGCCTTCCCACAGCACCTGGTGCAGCCAGGTGGTCCTGTGATACAGGTGAGGATGTGGCACATGGTGGAGTCAGCCATCTCCTCCATGGACGCTGCTGGCACATTGCAGACAGCGATGCCTAAGTCCCCAGCCCACTTGATGTCGATGTTGTCAAAGCCACTGCTGATGCAGATAATGATCCGGGGGGCTTTGGATTTCTCCAGGCCCTCCTGGGTCAGCATGATGGTGTGGTACATGAGCACGCTCACCTCCTCGTTCGGCCACTTCTCGTGGATCTCCTGTGTGGACTGCGCATCACAGAAGGCCACTGTGGCCATGCCTGTCATGATGAGCATCTCCACCACGCAGTCCCAGCTGTCCAGTAGTGCCGCCAGGGGCCGGAGTGCAGGGGCCCGTTCATGATTGGGCGTCGGACACCTGGCATTGCCTCAAATGGGCTCGGCTTCCACGGCCATGAATTTGACTTTTCAACGCGTTTTATCTTCAAATTTTCCAGTCAGCACTGCGTCCTGTCACTGGATCCTCATCCCATGTCTTTATTGTCTCAAACAAAAGCTCTTGGGCTTTGGGTCCATGGCAGCCACTGGTGCCCATGCCAGGCTCCGAGTCTGACGAGCGGCAGCCACTTGTTGAGCACGTGCAAGCTGCCCATTGAAAGGTGTGGGTGGCTGCAGGCCCTGATGAGTCCGGCGCACTCTGCCACGAGCCCGGCACCTGGGGCAGCCAGGGTACTATCCGCTGCTCCGCCCACTTGCCTGTGCCCCAGTGCCATTGTCCAAGCTGCTCCATGCCACGCCAGTAGCCCAGTTCCCTCTTCAGAACATTTCACCCCAAAGCCACGGAATATACGTTCTTCTCAAGTGCACATGGGACATTTTCAAAAAGAGACCACATACTGGGTCATAAGCAAAGTCTCCTCAAATTCAGGAAGATTGAAATCATACCAAGCATGTTCTCAGACCATGATGGCATAATATTAGAAATAAACTACAATAACAATCCAAAACACTTGGAAGCTGAATAGCATGTTATTCAACACTAGAGACCTGGTGTATGAAATTTGTGCATGAAGGTGTGTGTCCCAGCCTGCCCCCTCTCCATTCTGAGACCACTCGAGGGCTGTCGGACTGCCATGCCTAAACAGGCAGTTAGACATCCCTTTTACAATCTGGGACTGCTGGCTCCCAACTGTTCATCTGCCTGCCTGATTGCCCCTAACCACTTCTGCCTGCCAGCATGATCACCCCCCCCAACTACTCCCCTGCCAGCCTGATTGATGCCTAACTGCTCCCCTGCTGGCCTGATCATCCCCAACTACCCCCTCCCTTGACAGCCAGGTCACCCCAAAATGCCCTAACCTGCATATTCCCTCTTTAATCGATTTTTTTTAGCATATTGGACAGCCCTAACTGGTTTGGCTTAGTGGATGGAGGAGCCATGGCCTGCAGACTCAAGGATCCCAGGTTCGATTCTGGTCAAGGTCATATACCTTGGTTGGGGGCACATAACCAGTGGGGAGTGTGTAGAAGGCAGCTGATTGATATTGCTCTCTCATAGATGTTTCTAGCTATCCCTTTCCCTTCCTCTCTGTAAAAAAACATCAGGAAGATCCATTTCCCTCTCAGAACTGCTTTCACTGTTTTGAGGTGGTTGTGTGTCCATTTTCATTTGTCTCAAGGTAACTTGATTTTCGACTTGATCTCATTGTTGATCCATTGTTTAGTAACATGGTATTTAGACTTGATATGTTTTGTAGTTTTCAGATTTTTTTCTTGTAATTGAGTTATAGTTTCATACCATTGCTTTTAAACTTGATATAAACCTTGTTCAAAACGTTATGAAAAAATGTATATGCTTTTACAAGGCAGGTTGTGATAGGACACAAGGGCTTCTCCCCCTTTAGGTGGTCCCAGGAGCAGGAGCTTGAGTCTCACATATTTGTGTCTCTCTCCTCACACCACCCTTCCCGCCCCATTCCCCATGAACCAGCAGTGCTCTGTGCCCTAGTGAGTGCACTCATACCCTTCTCCCTGGGTAAATAGCTAGGTGACCTTTGCTATTCTCTTCGCACCCCTGGAGGAGGGAGCCAGGTTCAGCCAGGCCCTCTCCCTGGCGGTCGTTTGCCCCCATGAGCCAGACCAAAGGGGTGCTGCTCTGTACGGGTAGAGTCCAAGGAGGTGTCAGCTCATCATAGTATTGCTATTCACACCACGAGTGGAATTCTTCATCGAAGTGCTTACTTCTTGATGGGAAGCTGACAGATCTGGGTGATTCTGTCTTTGTTTTTTTGTTAGATTTTGCTCTATGTCTTTCATCACGTTTTCAAAACACAGACGCACAGCCTGCTACTTCTCTGGAGGCTGGCTGTTCCACTGCTGTTTTCATTAAGTTTTCATTAAGAAGTAGTAAGCCAAGTAGGGGATGGTACACAGACTACTGGTTCCTACAGTTTTTAAAGATGATGATGCTCAGCACCGTTGATGGCATCTGCTGGATCCTCTCTGCATGCTGCTGCATGATCTGCAGAATGTAGTCACTTGCCCGGTGCAGGGGCATCGTCTTCCTGTGGCTATGCAACAGCTGCTCGAAGATGTATGCTATGATGTGGTGCAGCAGCCTGTGCATACCATGGTGCCAAGTACAGTGGTACCTCAAGATACGAGTTTAATTCGTTCTGTAACCTTGAGGCGTGGGAAACTATGAGACGCTCAAGTTGCGGTAAACTGGTGGGTCGTGTGCACCAGGCGGATCTGCGCGATTACTCATATCTCAAACGTTGCTTGTATTTCAAAGCACAAATAACTCGCTCGATGGCTCGTATCTCAAAAATCTCGCATGTTAGGGCACTCGTATCTCGAGGTACCACTGTATAGTTAGCCCTTCAGATACTCAGGAGAGAATATACATGATGATATGAGGTTCCAGGCTTGCAATAAAGTTGTGGTCCTGTGTTAGGATTTTCTGTAGTGAGTAGTAAGACTGGCTGAGCTTAGGGTAATCCAGGAGAACACACTGGGGAATAGAGAGGAGCAGCTTGATGAAGGGATGGAGAGCATTGTCTAGGGCATTGTCTCTATAGAGATGAAAGATCCAAAAGTTGACATTGTTCTGACTAAGAGTAGCCTTCAGCATGGAGAAGCAGGTGGGGATGCCCTTGAGCTTCAGTGTATAGACCTGATCTTTTTTTATTTTTTTTTATTGTGTTACATGTATACATATCTCTCCATTACCCCCCTTCCCAGGCACACCCCAACCCCCCAGTGTCTGTGTTCATTGGTTATGCTTATATGTATGCATACAAGTCCTTTGATCTCTTATCTACCTCCCCTCTCCTTAATCTTCCTACTATCATTTGACAGTCTGTTTGATGCTTTACTGCCTCTGTATCCTTTTGGTCATCAGTTTGCAATGTTCTTTATTATTCACAAATGAGTGAGATCATGTGATGCTTCTTCATAGACTGGCTTATTTCACTAAGCATAAGGCTCTCCAGTTCCATCCAGGTTGCTGCAAATGGTAAGAATTCCTTCTTTTTAATGGCAGCATAGATTTCCATTGTGTAGATGTACCACAGTTTTCTGATCCACTCATCTGCTGACGGGCACCTAGGCTGTTTCCAAATTGTAGCTATTGTAAATTGTGCTGCTATGAGCATAGGGGTGCATAAATCCTTTCTGATTGGTGTTTGTGATTTCTTAGGATAAATTCCTAAGAGTGGGAGTACTGGGTCAAATGGGAGTTCCATTTTTAGTTAGTTTTTTTTGCTGCAAAAAGCTTTATTGTTTCATTTGGTCCAATGCCTGGGAGAGGGCTCCAGGGTGGTTAAAAGAATGGCTAGTAGTTTCGGGAAGAGGCTCAGGTAAAAGCCAGAGACACCCGGGGGATGCAGGGGGGCTCTGAAAGGTTTCTGGGCTCCGAAAGCTCCTAGTCGTGCTTGAGGGTGAGCCTTTGAAGAGATACTGCCCAGCCCAGCCTGGGGGCCGGCAGCCTGCGGATGTGAGTCAGGTGTCGCCCATCTTCTTGATGAGTTTCACCTCCTCGTCCAGGAAGTGGTTCTCCAGGAAGTCGCAGACACGAGGGTCTGCACGGGTAGCAGCCAGGGCCGGCAGCTCCCATAGGCCCGGGTCAGGCTCTTCTCCAAGGCCAGGCCGCTTCCATGGCTGCTGAGTTTTGGCCCAGTCACCCTGGGCAGGCTTCTGCGCGTCCTCAAGGTTACAGAACGAATTAAACTCGTATCGCGAGGTACCACTGTATTCACAATGCCCCATTGTAGACAGCTGGTTTACCTGCCTCTGGACCAGACCTGTGTTTTCCAGAGGCTCTTCCAGTGCATCTCCCAGCCTGATGTGCAGATTCCAAACAGCCTTTGATGACTTCAGGAGTATAAGTCTCTAACCTGTAAGCTCTGTGGTTTTCACATAGGGCACAGAGGCTGCTAGCCACTGCCGTAGGCTCAAGAGACAGTGCACACTATTTGGAGCAAATTCGCAGTGCTGTAGGCTGGTCACTGTGAAGTTAGCTGTCACTCAGATGACCTCAGGAGAGTTTTCCACCTTTACTAATTCTCCTAGTTGGTAGCCTTCAGTTGGGCCAGTCTTTTTTTATTTTTATTTTTTAAGTTGGGCCAGTCTTGTGCAAAACTCATGGTAATTGTTCGGGTCTGAGAAACTCTGTGGATTTTCCAGTAATCATTTAACACCATTAACAAGATGAGAGAGAAACTTCGTCCCCTTTGCATTGTGAAACAGAGGTCATCAAACTTGGGTGATCTGTACTAAGCAGGATGACCCCAGAGGTGAAAGTGAAGGAGGAGTGGAATGATACAAGTTAAAGAAACAGCTGCGGAGTTGAAGAATCTCAGAATGCTGATCCTCCAGCTGGCGGGAATATGTACTGTGCACGGGTCATCTGAGGACTCGTCAGGAGATAGATGCGCGGTTGAAATCAGAGTGTAGGCAGTTATGCTTGAGTTTGAGCAGTTGCATGAGCAAACTATGCTGACTTTCATCGTTCAAGTTTAGATTCTTTCCCGAAGTCTGTTTTTAGTAAATTGCAGGAAAATGTGAAGATACCAAATAACGATGAATCTCAGCAAGAAGAGGCTATTTTTCTGTGCTTGGTTAAATGATGGGTGGTGTCTGCTTGATTAATTTCATCGGTTAGCTGAGATAAAATTGTGACGCCGATGATGCAGCATTCAACATTATCCTGTAAAAACCTCGTGACGTCTGTGATTGCATTTCGGAAGACATAGTCCTTCTGACAGGCAAACCAGCCCAGTTTTCTGATACTGGCATATAACCGAACGAGTGCCCCGGTGCACGGATTCATGCAAATTAAAGGAAAATAATTAGAAAGGGGCTGGCAGGGCAGAACTGGGTGAGACAGGCGGTCCCTCCCTGGCTGGCTGCACCTAGGGTGGCGCTGCGGCTTGAAGGGCATTTGCAGAGTAAGCGGGGTCCCTCAGCCTGGTCTGTGGGGATCTGGCTGAAACTGGCAGTCTGACATCCCCTGACGGGTCCCAGAATATAAGAGAGCACTCTGCAAAGATGCTGTCACTCAGCATCTGCTGCATTGAGTGTCTGTCCCCTGGTGGTCAGTGTGCATCATACCTCCTGGCCAGTCAGCTGGTTGCTTAGCCTTTCATGTATATAGATTAGAGGTGGGGTTCCTCAGCCTGGTCTGTGGGGATCAGGCTGAATCCAGCTCTCCAACATCCCCTGAGGGAGTCCCAGATTGTGAGAGGGCACAGGCCAGGCCAAGGGATTCGTGCATCAGGCCTCTGACATCCCACAATGGGTCCAGGTGCAAGTGAAGCAGATTGAGGCTGACAGCAACCTAACCCATGGCCGGTTCCATGAGGAATCGGGCTCCCTCCCCCCTCCTCCCTCCTCTCTGGTTCTGGGGTGCAAGTGAAGCTAATTTGGGGCCGACAGTGCCCCAGCAGCAACCTAACCCATAGCAGATTCTGCAAGGAATCAGGCTTTCTACTCTACTGGTCGGAGCGTGTGGCCCCTGGTGGTCATTGCGCATCATAGCTACTGGGCAAACAGCTGGACAATCGCTTAGGCTTTTATATATATAAAGGCCCAATGCATGAAAATCCGTGCAAGAGCAGGCCTTCTTTCCCCCGGCTCCAGCATTAGCTTCCCTCTGGCACCCAGGGACCTGGGCTTCCCTCCTCCAACCTCCGGCAGGCACCCGGGACCCTGGCTTTGTCAGGAAGGATGTCCGGAATGAGGTCCAGAAGACATCTAGTCTAATTAGCATATCACCCATTTATTATTATAGGTAAGTGCTTATGCCCCTAAACTAGCCAACTTTGGCCAAGAGGGAAGGTAATAGAGCACATAGTTCCAAAATCTATTTGTTGTTCCACCGGTGAAGGATTATTTCTGCCTGATACAAGCTTTTGTTCAGGAAATCAGCGTTGTTGGTGAATTCAGCCAAGCCTTTCTCTGCCTGGAGTGGAGTGGTTGTATCTGTGGTTTCATACGGCTGTTTGTGCAGATTCTCTAGCTGGACCAGGCTCTGTACATGATCTACAATATCCTTCAAGTTGGTGCCCTAGTTCTTTTGACACGACGTCAGGATTATTATAGTTTCCTTGCTTCCTGATATAAAAAGATGATGCAGGCTTCCCTTATATCTCACCTGACCTTGCTATTTCTCTAAAAGGTCCTTGTTTCTTTTAGTGGGAAATGGTATTTAGAGATCACAGTCTGGGTCCTTGGTGAGGGGCTTGCTCATTATGATTGGGCAAATTGTTCTTATTTAGTAGTATATCCTTGCCAATGATAAAGATAATATATAGTCATGTGGAAGATGCCCAAAATAAGAGATCGTCTCTTTATATTTTTATCTACCTCATATAGGTGGAATCATATGGTTACTTGTCTTGTTAAAAAGTATATTTTTATTATTGACTACAGGCCCGATGCATGAAATTTATGCAAGGGGCTCAGCCCACACAGCCTTTTGCAGCCTCAGTTGGCCCTCGCAGCCCCGGCTTCGTGTGGAAGGATGTCCAGATGGTCGTTCTGCTATTCGGTCTAGTTAGCATGTTAGCTCTTTATTATACACTGAGTGGTCAGATGTTGGTAGGCAAATTAGCCGTACACTGCATCGTATGGGATATGGAAATCGAAGGCCTGTTCGAACACCTTTGCTGTCTGCAGTTACCAAGATAAAGTGTCTCCAATTCGCACAGGAACACAAGGATTGGACAGTCGAGCATTGGAAAAAAGTCATGTGGTCTGATGAATCACGTTTCCAGTTGCATCATGCAGATGGCAGAGTAAGAATTTCATGGAAACAGCATGAAAGCATGCACCCCACATGCACGAGTACAACCCTTCAAGCTGGTGGGGGCAGTATTATGGTTTGTGGCATGTTTTCCTGGCATGTTTCGGGCCTTTTAATTTGTACGGAACAAAATCTAAATAGCATAACATACCTAAGTATTTTTGCTGATCAAGTTCATCCTGTCATGTTGATGGTGTATCCCAATGGAGATGGCTTCTTCCAACAAGACAATGCGCCATGCCACATGCTCATATTGTGCAGGGGTGGTTTCAAGAACATGAGGGAGACTTGACCTTGCTTAGGTGGCCCCCACCATCACCAAATCTCAATC
>PVJN01047113.1:0-15000 GCA_004026805.1 Lasiurus borealis
AACTGAGGGCCGTAAAAGAACTTAAAATTATGCTCCTCTGGGGATACCGAATATTATTTTTTAAAGATTGTAAATATTTTTATTTTGCTTAGGAAAGGTTTTTTTTTTTTTTAATAGGTTTCTTCCCACTCTCCAAAGGAGAGTTCTGCATTCAAAGACTGAACAGGGGCGCTTTGCCCGCTCAGTAGCATTTCCGTCCTGCGCCGTGGTTTACGGTTATGGCTTTCAAGATACGTTATTTGTAATGTTGGGGGCTGTGTGGATATATATATATATATATATATATATATATATATATATATAAATGTCTCAAGAAGAGCTGCTATGAATTATGCATGGTCTGTTACTCTGAGAGAAGGTCCAAGCTCAGCTTGTTTTGAAGATCAGCTAAATTCAGCACGTGAACACTTGATCAAATTCTCTCTCTTTTGATCCTTTATATTGAAATACCGTATTTCCTGCCGAATAAGACGACTTTTTAACCCAGGAAAATCTTCTCAAAAGCAGGGGGTCGTCTTATATGCCAGGTGTCATCTTATAGGGTGAGTATATCCCAAACTCTAGATTTTAACTGGGAAAGTTGGGGGTCTTCTTATACGCCGGGAAATACGGTATTCAGGAAGAGTGGCGACATGATGTAAACAAACTTGGTGGCGCGTCCGGATCGACCTAGAAGGGGTGCTCAGTGCACAAGCTCTGCCCCTTTGAGGGTCCCATTCTCTGTGCTGAGCCAGAGGGCCCAGTGGGGAGCAGTGTCCGGTGGCCAAGGAACAAGCTAGAGATGCTAATGCACGTTCTCACGTTGTTGTTTTAAATGTTCAGCCAACATAGTTCTCCCTGTCCTTGTAGGGACATGTTCACACCAACACTGTCTGCCACACGCGTGACAGGGTCTGTAGACCCGGTGTCCTTCTCTCTCGGGGTTCCAGGTTGGCCAGCCAGGTCTCAGGCTTCAGCGAATGGGGTCACCGGGAGTGAATGGAGCCATCGCAGAGGTGCTGTGTGTGTGGGATGGTGGGGACCTCCCCAGTCAGGCCCGGGCTCTGGGGCGCATGCAGACACTGCCCTCCCAGACCACCCGCTGGCCCTTCGGCTCCTGTCCTCACCCCCTAATTAGCGGGCTCTGCCCTAGCCTGACCATTTCACGTTTTAGTTCTTACTTTTCCTATAAAATGGGGGCCACACTGAGGTTCCTGGGATTCAGGGGTAACAGATCCGTCCAGCTCACGTGGCACAGGGGGGAAGCAGTGGAAGGCCGCCGGGGGGCCGTGGTGCATGGACAGTCCAATGGGGGGCTGAACGTGGAGGGGGACGGCATTCTGGGCCGAGGAGGCTGCAGGCCAAGGCCGCAGGGAAAGCAGGTCAAAGTCACGGCCCGCGGGCCTCATGTGGCCACAAGGAGTATTTTTGCGGCCCAGCCAATATGACGGTGTGCAAGAAACATTTTAATTAAAAACTCTGTAACTTAATTTTATAAAATCCTGTTATACATAATGATTAATAATGAACTACAATGTTCGCTAATGACTGATGACTCTAATTGTGTTGCATTCATGTCCCTTACGCACCATTTCCCTCCACTAATACCAGCAGCGAATATTCCAGCAGCCGATGGCCACATCACGTCTTGGACTGACTTGTTTGGAGTGCGCACCAGGAAATATTTTGCTTTCAGAGAACCAAGAAAATAGGCTTGTTAATGTGTGCAGTTATTCAGGTCTGGTAAGTTCATGTTCAAAATGATGCTAATGTTTATTAAAATGCTCTATTATTTGATGTTAACGATGCCTCACTTATGTCAGACCTTTGTATTCGGCGTGTCTCCATGGAAACAGGCCTACGTTTCTATGAAAACGGGAGCTTTTCTTTTGTTGCGGCCACATCCAGGAAAGCCTGTTTACCTGGCCCGGGTTCGCTTGGGGTCTGACACGCGGGTGTAGAGGAAAGGGCGTGAGGGGGGAGGGAAGGCGCGGCGTGTCCTTCCTCCCGGAGGTAAGGCGGAGGGTGAGGAGCTACTGGACGGGGTGTGCGGACGCAGAGCGAGGTGAGATGAGCGATGAGCTTCAGGGGGCGAGCCTGGTCTGATTTTGAAATGTGACCTAAACATCAAACTCCCAGAAGAGCAAGTAACCGCATTTACAACGATCCTCCCGCCAATGTCAAATGAATGCTAAGTGGGCAAAACAAAATATACAAACGAGGCCAGGAAGCAGCCTAGATGCCTCAAGCTTCCTTGAGCACGGAACAGAGCGGATACCGTGGGGATCACCCGGAGCCACTGGGACCGGGGCTCCCCGTTCTGACAAAGGCCAGCTCTCAGCCTGGACAGATGGACAGAGACCACTCTCCTCCAGGGAAATCCTTCCAGCAAGCACCTGTGGTTAATAGGTCTCTCTCTCTCTCTCTCTCTCTCTCTCTCTCTCTCTCTCTCTCTCTCTCTCTCTCTCTCCAGTCCAGGCTGGCATCATTATGGCTTTTATCGGAGATGATGATGGAATTCTAAACAGGCTCACAGAATACAAGCCCATCTCATGTCCTCTATTTCCCAGGGAATGAACCGCCCTTTAGCACAAATGCATTTACGTTGAGTATATCTGTTGCTTAATCCACAACCGAACGGACTCAGGCAGAAACTGCCTTCTGTGCCGTTGTCAGACACAGGAAGGAAGTCTTCACGTACTGAGCGCATTGCATGTCTGTGGATCAGAGAAATGGTTACGGAGAGCAAAGCCTAACGGTTCGCGGAAACAAATACGAGTGCGTGGAGAAGACCCCATTTTTGGAGTTACAAATAAGTGAAAGGAAGCCATTGATCATTCACCCTCCCAAGAGGAGCCCAGACGCTTCTACGATATCTACACTGGCTACTATTTTAGAAAAAAAGAAAAAAACCCCACAATAATGTAGATTCCATCCTATTAGCTGATTTTTTAGTATGAGAGTCAGCTGAACGGTAAGTGAAGAGCGGTGATAGAAGCAGTAAGAACAGCAACGCACTTTACCAAACTGACTGCAGATACACAGTGGGGGTCACGGCGGCAGGGGGCCTTGCCTCTGGCTTCTTGCCGTCCGCTGAGGAGGAGTCTGCGTGTGGCGGGATGTGTCTCCTCTCAGCTCTCCCTCCCCCAGGCCGGGCTGCCCTCCGAGGACCAGACTCTCCTGGTCACCGGTGACCGCTTGACCGACGGCGTCCACTCTGCACACCGTGGGCTTCTCAGTGGTGACTTTCATAGCCACGGCCAGTATTCCTCTAACTGAGGGGCGCGGTTACAATTGTCTCACAACGGCTGGTAGATGCCCTCATTAAAATGTAGTGTATTCCCCCCACTCCGGGGGCACTATTCCTAGTAAATTACTGACTCAATGTTGTCATTCAGTTTTTAAATGAGAAGAAGGCGGCCAGGGCTCTGAGTAGAAAAGGGAAGGTTAGGAGGGCCGGAATTATCCTGACTCCGCGGCTTTCGCTGAGCAAATCTCTCTAAAACAGCTCCACTGGTATGAGCGTTTTACAAATGAGCTTTAAACATCTTTCATCTGAATCGCTCTTAACTTCTCAATACCTCGCAAACTACCATTTGCAGCCCGAAATGCAAACATTCACGCCGGATTAATATAGAGAAATCAGGGCAAATCCGTGATTAATATACTTTTTTTTCCAGCCTCCAATATCCATCTCTGTTTAAGGAAGGGGTTTAATGAATGCCGCTGCAGGAACTTAAATACGAAATTAATTTCGTTTTCGCATCCTCGCTGTCGTTCTCATCAGAATTGTCCCTGTCGCCGCGTCCCCGGTTCATTATTCCCATTTCCATCTACTCCCGTCACCGAGGAGAGAGGACCCGGGAAGTCACCCTGTTTGTCACAGCCACCAGGAAGCTCCTGAGATCCTCCTCTGGCAGAGACACCCCAGCAGGAGGGCAACCTCCGGCCACAGCGCGCAGGGGTTCGAGGCCCTCCCTGTGAGTGACAGCTCCCGCTTTCCTCCCGCTGCGGAACCTTCAACACCGACCACTGGGACGGGGAACTGGAACATTCCAGAACAGCTGAGTGGCCTGCCCCAGGTCAAACACGTGACCACAGCAGGTCCAGCTGGATCCATACTGGCACTCCTCCGCCACACCCATCCCCGGGCCACTGCCCAAACACACAGCCGGGTCGCCATGGCAACCGACTGGCTTCAGTGCTTGCTCAGGCACAGGGCAGCGTGAGCGCCAGCGGGGATCAGGGTGGACATAAAAACATAAGCAGCGATTGGGACGGACAGAAGCCAAGATGGAGTGAGGTTAGTAGGTTATTCTCAGAGAGTTTTTCCGTCTTCCTGAAGGTCAGTGTTGTCTTTTCGGGGCAAATTTCCAGTATGATGTCAACAACACCAAATTAACAGAGAAAGGTAGAGTTTGGAGACCAGGCCGTTACTGATTGTATTTTAACTGGAGGCCTGGGGAGAGAGGGGGGGGGGCGTCCCTCAGCCCGCCTGCACCCTCTGTGTGCTCTGCTGTTCCTTCCTCGCCTCTCTGATGGAGGCGCAGGCTGAGATCTCGGGGTGTCACGCCGCCTTTTCCCGGGTCCTCGCGCCTTGGCTGCTCTGCGGGCACTGGCTCCCTCTCCTGTTCAATGCGTTCACGTCCTCCGCGTTCGCAAGGGATGCCAACCTGGGGGCAGAAGGTCACACCCACAGTCATAGAGGGTCTCCGGCCCTGTGGCCACCAGAACACTGAATCAACGGCCTTCCCCATGACGGTGCTTCGTCAGGAGCAGCGGCGCCCCTGCCACCGGCTGAACATCCGGGGATTCGATGCCTCCCGTACGCCCTGCTTGGCCCCGAGGGTCAGAGGCGAGGGCGGGTTGCCGGCTGTGACTCTCTGGCAGGTTCTCGGAGCGGCTGAGGTTTAGAGGCTTGCAAAGCCTTGCAAAATTAACGGAAACACGAGTTATGCTTCCAGAACCGCAAAGCGCCCTTTGGGAGCGAGCGCTGAGTGCTGCGCCGTGTTAACGGGTTCCGAGACAAGTCACCGCGGTGGTTAAGACAATGCCAGGCTCCGCGCTGGCAGGCGCTGTGCCAGCGGCCCCGCCTCCTCCCCGAGATGCCGCCACTCACCGGGCCCGCCTGATGCTCCTTTCAAAGGACCGCCAGGATTCCGGAAACACAGCCCGCAGCTTTCTTCACTCTGATGCTCAGCTCGGGCAGCCCCGGGCCCCCACAGAAAACATTAAAAGGACACGCAAAACCGCAAAACCGCTTTTTTCTTCTAAGCCAGCGGTTCTCAACCTTCCTAAGGCCGCGACCCTTGCATACAGTTCCTCATGGGGTGGTGACCCCCAACCATGACATGTTGCTACTGTGATGCATCGTGATGTCAATATCTGCATTTTCCGATGGTCTTAGGCGACCCCAGTGAAAGGGTCCTTCGACCCACAGGTTGAGAACCGCTGTTCTATGCAGTACACGTATATGTATCCTACACATATACCCCATACGTGTGCGTCCGCATACCACGGCTACAAAGTTTAAGAAATACATAGTTGTTGGTAAATGAGAGGCGCATGCTGCTGTTTTTTTTTGTTTTTTATTTTTCCGAAGTTTCCATCAATTTTGTTAGGATTTTATCACTTCTAAAAACTATTACTTTGAGGAGATTCTCACAAATCTCCCAGAAAAGTTGTGGGAGCCGAGCTTCAGATGGTAATTGCCGGGGCTAATGAGGTCCCGGGATTTGGTTACGGCGGCTGCTAACCCCGTCTGCACGTGAGATCCACCGGGGGAGCGTTTAAAACGATTAGGCAGCCAGATCCCTGGCACGTGGTAGCCGATCGATTTATTTCTTCGTTAGCCCTTCCGGCCCGGCTCCAGGTCCCTGTTCCCCACGTGCCTACAGAGCGAACCCCACAGCAGAGCACCTGACCCTGTGACCCCCAAACTTCCTGCCCGCGTCCCCCGGTTCTCTGTCCTCCTGCCCCCTGGAGGCCGAGAGCGTGCACTGCGCCCAGGGACACTGGACCTCTGTCCTCTCTGGCCTGCAGGACAGCCTGGAACTGCTTCCGGCTTGAACCTCATAACCGCCCACCCGCCCGTCCTGCAGCCTGAGGGCCCCCCACAACAAGGGGGGCACAGCCCCCAAGGCTCCCGCTCAAGTTCACAGGCCTCAGCTCCTCGGAGCCCTCCTCCCACTCGGGGTCTCCTTGTCTCCGGAAGCTTACCCCATGCTCCCCGGCCTGAGCCCCCCATTGCGGCCGCGCACCCTGCCCGGGGTGAGAAAGGCACAGTGGGCTGCGTGCCCCATTCTCCTCCGTCCCGCCTCCACGCGTTCTCCTTCCCCCCCATCGCCCCAGAAGTGCCCGTCTCCCGGTCGGCCACGCTCCGCGGCCCTGCCTGTCACTTGTGTGAGTGAGGGATGCGTGGCGTGTGCAGGGCGCGTGTCTGTGAGAGGTGAGAGCCGGATCGCCGGGACGGGTGCCATTTGTCCTGGTCCGCGTTTCTCTCGGCGATGTCTGCGTTCGTGGACACCCCTCATAAAACACGCTCCCCGGGCGGCTGCCGCAGCTCCGGATCCGCCATCAATCCTGCCTCGGCCCCGTCAGCAGCTCCTCTCCACCGCGCTCAGCGAGGACAGCGCAACGGAACCTCCAACGCCAACGCCAGGCCCTTGCCGGTGTGGCTGGATGAGTAGAGCGTCGGCCTGCGGACTGAAGGGTCCCGGTTTCAATTCCGGTCAAGGGCACAGGCCCGGGTTACAGGTTTGATCCCCAGTAGTGGGCATGCAGGAGGCAACTGATCCGTGATTCTCTCATCATTGATGTTTCTCTCTCCCTCCCTTCCTCTCTAAAATCAATAAAAAAAATATATATATATATATACACACACATATATATATATACACACACACACACACATACATATATATATATATGAATCAAAGCCAGGCATGGAGCCATACCCGAGGCCAATGTGCTTTGAACACCGTCACCGCACGGCACCACACAGAGGCCCATTTCAATGAAAAGCGGCATCAGGCTGGGTGCTGAGTGCGGGAAGGTGAGGGAGAGGCGGGGGAGGTAAGAGATCAACCTGTATGCATGCGGATAAGCATCACCAATGGACACAAGACACTGGGGGTCAGGACATGCATTGGAGTGGAGGGGGGCAATGGGAAGATATGTACACATGTAACACATTAATTAAAAAATTTAGCCAAAACCAGTGTGGCTCAGTGGATAGAGCGTCGGCCTGTAGACTGAAAGGTCCCAGGTTCCATTCCAGTCGGGGGCATGTACCTTGCTTGCGGGCACAACTCCAGTGGGGGGCGTGCAGGAGGCGGCTGATCGATGTCTCTCTCTCATCAATGTTTCTGACTTTCTACCCCTCTCCCTTCCTCTCTGTAAAAAAAATCAATAAAATATATTAAAAAAAAAATTTTTTTAAAAGTTGGGTGCTGTGTGGGGTGGTAATCCGCCCGCAGGCCGTGCTCCCCCCCTGAGTCCACGTTGTAGCAGAAACACTGAGTCCACACGGAGTCTCGGAAGAGTGGCCCTGTGACCACCGCTTCACTTGAGATCAGCTGCCCTTTCGGGGGTGCACCCGGCCCCGGGAAATGGGTGACGCCCTGAAGCCAGGACCTTCACGGCCACACGGCCTGGCTTGTCCCGGGCCTTCCTCCTCGGGGGGCGGCACCTGGGAGACAGGGCTGTCTGTGCGGCCCCCCTGCAGTGTGTGCGTGCTGTCTACAGGGCCGCGATGTGACCGCGGGGCTGCCTGCCAGGCGGGTGCGGGAGGCGGGACATCCTCCCCGCACGGTGCGGCGGGGCTGCAGGTGGCGGGCGGGCGGGCGGGCGCCAGGTCGATTACCCGGGGCCGCCGGGGAAGATGAAGACAGATGGGCCTCGTTCTGAGCAGAAGCGTCAGTAAATGGGAACTGGGGACACATTCCCGCGATGGCCAATTACTGAGGAGCGTGGCCTGGGCCAGACCTGCGGAATGTGTTTACGCCGGTCTTTCTGGGGAAGAGGAGGTCGTCATTAACGAGGATGAACAGAGAGCGGAGGCAAGGAAGGGCCTGTGCGTCTTTATTTCCGGGGAGGACATTTCTCACCGGGAATGAGGGTGCTGCCACGCGCCTCTCTGCTCAGAAATTGGACGCGGGGGAAAGTGATATTTGGGAGCGCGGGCAGCCATATTTCATCATCGCTGCTGTCAGCCGGCTGTCTGTGCTCCTGCCCAAGATGGATCTGTTCTCGTTCTCCCGCTCAGCCCCCTGCTCGGCGGCACCCACAGCGCCCTGGTCCCCAGGAGGAACGTGAGGCCCAGCAGCAGCGACACGGGGTCTGTGCGCAGACCAGCCAGGCGATGGGACCAGGCCTTTGCCGCGGGCTGGGTCCCACGCGTCTCCCGGGGACGCACCAAACACCAGAGCTGCCAGGACCCCGGACAGACACTGGGGTTGCAGCGCCACCAGCTCCTCCCACCGCCACTGGCAGAAGACAAGCCTGTCCGAGTCTCTGAGAAGAGGGGACCGAGCCCTGACCGCACTCTGCAGCTGCTCTGCTGTCTCTAATGGCGATTAGTCAACTCAGAGAGCGAAAGGATAAGGGACTCATCCAAAGATTAAGTGAAAACCAACACAGAAGAAATGCCGCCATAATTTCCCACCACCTAAAGCAGTGGTTCTCAACCTTCCTAAGGCCACGACCCTTGCACACAGCTCCTCATGGGGTGGTGACCCCCAACCATGACATTTTGCTCCTGTTATGCATTGTGATGTAAACATCTGCATTTTCTGAGGGTCTTAGGCGACCCCTGTGGAAGGGTCCTTGGACCCCCAAAGGGGTCGTGACCCACAGGTTGAGAACCACTGACCTAAAGGGTTGTTTCTCAAAGAAACAAAACAAAACGTGTGGAGAATTTGCATAAGTGCTAAGATATGATCGCTGCTCACGAAAACCTCAATAACATAGCTAGACAGGACACGATCCTTACAAAAATGATGTCAGTCCAGGCTAGCTTCCTCCCCCTCCACCCTACCTCAGTAGGTCATTAACTGATGCTCAATGAGTTATCGCCATGAAAATAAACGCAATGTTTGATCTATGTCTCCATATATTTATGCCGATATGAAGGTGCCTAGAAACTTCTAAATGGCACGAGTCAGTTAACCAGTGGCTTAGTGACCAGCCACAAACTAAATTACTCCAAGAGGGACTAACGGCATCTGGAACCCCCAAAACGGGCAGAAGACCCTAGAGGTGTGGGTGAGCTGGTGCAGCTCTCTCTCCTTCCGTCCGCGGAACGTGCAGCCACCCCCCACGTTTGTGGATGTCCGTCTGTCCATGTTTTCCACCATTTTTCACTCGGTCAAAACAGTTATAAACGAGAATTCGACAGGTACAGGCTCGGCATCACACAGGTTTCCAGAGACCTCTGACTCCAGTCTTCCCTTCATGCCCTCCCCTCCGCCAGCCTTTTCAGACGGAGCACCTCCAGGGCAGCTGCTGGTCTTGGCGCTGGCGGTTCGCCGATGAAGAAAACGGCAAGAACGTTTGCCCTCGGTCGGAAGAGAGAGATGAGCTATAAACCTCGCAGGCAGAGCTGGGGGAGGGGGGACGAGGAGAGGCTGTGGTGGCGGTGGACAGCAGGTCGGGGGGGAGGAAGGACACGCGGAGTGGCAGGAGCTGTCCCTGTGGAGGTGAGGGTGCCTGATCCCCCCAGGAGATGCCCAGGCAGGGATGTGAGGACCCTTCATCAGGGAGCAGAGGTGTCCTTGTCCGGGGGCAGGGACGGGCCACCAACAGCAGAAGCCGGCCCAAGGGGTCCCCTGGTCCTTCCACAACCAAATGAAACACTGCCCCCTCCCACCGGAGGCCCTCCCATCGCGATGCCCCAAAGCGGTCTCCCCGGCTCCCTCTCCTGGAAAAACCCTCTCCTTCCCCGTGTCCTTTCAAAGCGGAAGTGGGATCAGGAGGTCCGAGTGCCGGTAAGAAGGCCGAGGAGGGGGAGGCCGGCTAAGGAGGGTCTCAGGTCCGCTGCTCGCCAGGGCCGCCGTCATTTGGCCCATCCCCCACCGGGCACGTGGAATTTAAATGTGCCCCTACAGTTAATGTGCCCCTATTAACCTTCTCCCAAACACGAGGAGGACATTTCCCTTTATGATGGCACTAGGTCCTTCCAATACCAAAAACCTTTAAGAACGTAGAGATAGTCACGTGTTCTCCAATGGGCAGGGAAGGTAATTACGGCAGACAGCACTGAAATAATTAAGTGTGCACTAATCGCCTATTACCTCACTTTGTTCTCTTCAACTTTTTAACACGTTTGAGAAGTAAAACCTGGCAGGAGGGAAGGATTATAGAAAAAGCATTTAAAACTCTCCCTGCCGAAGCAGTACTGGGAGGACCAGGGGGCGGGCAGACGGTACGGCCGGTGAGCATGCCATACTGTCCTTCACGGTCACTGTGGTGTCCATGCAGCACTGTGCTTTCTAAGGCCCGTGGTCAGCAAACCGTGGCTCTCGAGCCACATGTGGCTCTTTGGCCCCTTGAGGGTGGCTCTTCCACAAAATACCACGGCCTGGGCGAGTCTATGTTGAAGAAGTGGCGTTAGGAGAAGTTTAAGTTTAAAACATGTGGCTCTCCAAAGACATTTCCATCGTTGCCCTGTTGGTATTTGGCTCTGCTGACTGATGAGTTTGCCGACCCTGTTCTAAGGCACAGAAGTCACACTGGCCATGGTCAGTCACCGGTTTTTAAAGACGGTCCGAAGGTCAGATCTGAGTGGCTAGCGATGCCCAGGTGAAAGTCCACCAGCTGGGATCCCATCTCTTGGCCAGGGGGTGTGGGCTTAGGGCTCTCTCTCAGACATTAGTTTGAGATGGGGAGCAGATCAGAGTGCGTGCCCGTGGAAACAGTGCGGGCGAGGGTCAGATCTCAACACAACACACCACAGCCAACCGAGGCCTTTCCTTCATCCGATGTCGCATTATCCACACGTTCCTCGGGCTTCTACCTCCCGGGGATAATGAGAACGCCTTTCCCGTGTGCTCCTGCAGGTGCCGGGGCTCATGCTGCTCAGCTCTGATTTCTCCCCAGGACGAAAGCCCCACGCACGCCCCCCAAACAGCCCGCAGCCTCTGGCTGCTCAGCCTCAGGATCCTGGGTGGAGGAGCCCCGCCTATTAAGCTTCGCATGCACGTCATTACAGAGCTCCCCCGTCTTTTGCAAAGAACTAGCACAAACCGGAAGAACGAAGTTCCAGCAAAACGAGGACCGGTTTCCCCTCTTTGTGTAATCTGTGTGTCACATGACGACCTTGGTTGCGAGGTGTATGTGGGGGGGGGGGCATAGCATTTACTGGGGGAGCTGCAGGCTTTTCACTAAGAGTTTCCTCGCTTTACAGCCAAATTTTGTCAAAAATGAAAATAACGTTTGGCACCACACGGTTTTATGTTAATCGTTTCCAAGGCCGTTCAGGAGGATTCCCTGGTTAATCTTCCCCAAAGCCTCTGGCTGTGGCAGGCAGGACGCTCCTCGCCCTGGTGATGGGGTGAAGATGGGTGACAGGGTGACGATGGGTGACAGGGTGACGATGGGTGACAGGGTGACGATGGGTGACAGGGTGACAATGGGTGACAGGAAGGTGAGCAGCACTGAGTGGCACCCCACAGCCACAGGCCACCGCGGTGCCGAGAGGAGACAGAAAGGGCACACACACTCTTGCTCCCCGCTCCTCAGGAGCACAGGAGGAGGCAGGAAGACAGGGACCAGGCATGGACTGCAGGGAGCACAGGGGGAGGGAGCACAGGAGGAGGCGGAGACAGGTCTAGGTATGGTTTCAGGGAGCACAGGAGGAGGGAGCACAGGAGGAGGCGGGGAGCAGGGGCCATTGCTCGGCGGGCCAAGGCTATGGCTTCGGTCTCTAAGTGCAAGGTAAGGTAGCAAAGGATTTTTACTGGGGAAGAAAAGAGAGATCCAATCTCTGTTTTAGAAAGATAACCCAGGAGCTGCATTAGTGGGTGGCCAGAGAGAAAGCAGGTTCCAGGAAAAGGATTCTCACAGAATCACAAACCCACAAGATGCACTCTGCCGCTAGCCCAGCCATTGGTGGATGAACTGGAGCGGGGGGTGGGGGGGGGTGAGGAGAGGAGGGCCACGGGAGGGGAGAGAATGGGGAACCACCCAGGTTGGGGTTTCAGGAATCAGGCAGAGTGAGGCGCCCTTCCCGGAGACAGAGGGGCTTCCTAGAGAAAGGGGCTTCTGGCGGGGAGAGCAGGAGCTTAGGGGCGGACACCCTGAGTGTGCGATGTTCAACACACATTCCCGTGGGGCTGTCAGGCACTTGATTTGGATAAACGAGAAGGGGAGAGCCACGCTAGACACACGCATCTGGGGGCCATTAGCATATAGATGGCTTTTAAAGCCCTGGGACCGCCGTGGGAAGAGATGGGGACGGGGACCCGGTGCCCCGCGCGGAGGAGCTCAGAACTGGCTGGCCAGATGGAGGCCAGGGAGGCACAATCACAGCAACGGGCATCTACGCGTCACACGCGCCTCTCCGTACCCAGAGCCTGCAACCTGCTCTCTGGATGTGCTCGTCTACACATGTTGTTCCCTTCAAAGACATTCCTATGGGTGTTAGAGAGAGAAGCAGGGAGAGGGAGAGAGGAACACTCATCAGCTGCCTTCCTGATGAACCCTAACCTGGGACTACACCCACCACCCTAAGGGGGAACCGAACCGACAACCTGCTGGTCCCAGGGTGACGCTCAACCAACAGAGCAGCAGAGCCATGAACACATGAGACCACGGCCCTCACAGTCTCATTCATGTTTTACACGTTTCCTTGCAGAGTCATGTGATGACAGGAAGGGCTGGGCATGCTTCTCAACGTCATTAACAGTGAGCCCCTCCCCCCTAAACTCATTAACCTCGAGGCTACACTTAGGGTTCAGAGATAGCATCTCATTGTGCGAAAGACCACAGACGGTTCTCAGTGTCTGAGTGGTCTGAGTGCAGTGACAACCTTTAAACAAGTTTTTACTTGATTATGTTAGCCACATAACTGGAAATTATGTGTGTGTGTGTAAATATATATATATGTATATATTCTCATATATATTCACATATATACAGATAAATATATATATGTATGTATATATATAATCTTGGGTTAAAATCATAATTATATTCATAATCATTTCAAAAGAGCAGCCATTCAGTTGGCTGTGACAGTGCATAAAGGGTCAGCACATGGCGGTTCCAGATTAGAAGCAGGCACGTCTAGTCAATGTCAGAACAAACACCCGGAAGTCAGAGAGCCCGGCGGGTCCTGGGCCGCAGGCTGGCCGTGTCTGGTGTTTCACAAACAGAACATCAAGTCCTCAGGAAGCACGTGACTCTCAACCAAGTCCCCGCCCGGGGACCACCACCATGACTCACAGCCGCCTCTCGCCCTCCCGTGCTCTGTCCACCAAGACGCGCTGCCTTCCGATTTGCACACCTCTTCCTGCTCTACGGTAAATCACAGCTGCACGCCCGCGTCGCCGAAACGGCACAGGTACCCTTTGCCCACGCGTGCTCCTCAGGCTTCCTCGGAAAGAAGGCCGCCTCTCCCTCAGACATCCACCGACACGAGTAAGACGCCCCGGATCAGAGCCCCGGGGAGAAGCAGAGAGATAATTATAAACACCAAAGGCGCTCCGCCAGGGAGATGCCCGCTGGGTATTCAGGCACCGAAATAGAGTACTAATGAGGCTGCCAACAGCCTCTCAGGTCCCAGCGGAGCCTCTGAGGGGTGTCTGGTCTGAGCCTCACTGGTGGGGGTGTAGCCGGAGGGGACCAGGAGGAGGACGGCGGCGAGGCAGATCGCCACCACGGGCGGGGCTGGAGGCTGGGGCCAGGATGGCACTGAGAACGCTGGCGTCTCCGTTCACGAAGCCATAAGGCCGAGACTGAGCGCAGGAAGCACGGATGGAGCAGGCCGGCGCTGGCCGGCTGCAGGCCTTTCCCTGAGGACCGTGGGCGTTCCTTTGGCCACGGTGGCCACTCCAGCCGTTCCCCTCAGGGGACCGCCAGGGCGTTCTGGAGGTGCCTGCAGAACAGATGACCTCACAGAGACTGGGGTGCAGCGTGCTAACACTAGTGATTTAATCTAGGAAATTAACAGAGCGGATGGAAGAAAGGTGGATCCACACACCTCCTGCTTCCGAGGCTTTGCTGGGAAAAGAGAGAGTAGTGATCAGGGAACGCAGTCGCTGCCTCCCCAGGCCATTCCCCTCCGCCCGGTGCTCACACCCCCTCACCTCTGCCTGGTGCTCACACCCCCTCACCTCTGCCCGGTGCTCACACCCCCTCCTTCCCAGGTGCTCACAGCCCCACCCCATCTGCCCCGGTGCTCACACCCCTCTGCCCGGTGCTCACACCCCCTCTGCCCGGTGGTGCTCACACCCCCCTCACCTCTGCCCGGTGTTCACACCCCCTCCGTCCGGTGCTTCCACCCCCCTCACCTCTGTCTCGGTGTTCACAGCCCCCCCATCTCTGCCCCAGGTGCTCACAGCCCCTCCCCACCTGCCCCTGTGCTCAGAGCCCCCTCTGCCAGCCTGAACCCTGGCACCTTCACTCTGGGCCTCGTCCTCCACAAGCTCCTTTACGAACGGTCCCGTCTGTGCCCTCTGTGCCTTGGGAGGGCCACGTGGTTCCTGGGGTGGAAACAGAACCCAGGCCTCAGTGAGCCAAGCCCCAGACGGGACCTTTCGTGGGAAAATCTACATCCCAACTTCCTCCTCCTGTCACCTCTCACGGAATGACGGCGCTCAGGTTTTACCGCGCATGCTTGGCCTGGAGGGCTCTCTGGCTACATAAGTCTGTGTTCATGGCAGCGCCCATCACTAATGGGATCAACATCATCGCCCGCCCTGCTGGCCACGGCAGAGGGACCTTGACCTCGGTCACAGGTGGGGCGACGGAAACATCCTCGGGGGCACACAGCGATGCTCACAGACCCAGGCACTACAGACT
>PVJN01047114.1:0-16148 GCA_004026805.1 Lasiurus borealis
TTTTTTTAATATATTTTATTGGTTTTTCACAGAGAGGAAGGAAGAGGGATAGAGAGTCAGAAACATCAATGAGAGAGAGACATCGACCAGCCGCCTCCTGCATGCCCCCTACTGGAGATGTGCCCGCAACCAGGATACATGCCCTTGACCGGAATGGAACCTGGGACCTTTCAGTCCGCAGGCCGACGCTCTATCCGCCGAGCCAAACCCGTTTCAGCTGTGTGTGTGTGTTTTTATCTTCACCCAAGGATATTTTCCCATTGGTTTTTAGGAAGAGTGAAAGAGAGAGGGGGAGGCAGAGAGGAACACCGATGGGAGAGAAACACGCTGATCGGTTGCTCCTGCATGCACCCTGACCAAGGTCCTGGGCCAGTAGGAGCCTGCAACCCAGGTACCTCCTGCCCTTGACCCGAATCCAAGCTGGGACCCTCTGGTCTGCAGGCCGGGCTCTAGCCACTGAGCCCCATCGGCGAGGGTTTCACTCCCACGTCAGAGCACACACACCGAGCACCTGGGTGGGGGGGAGGGTCTGCTTTATCTCCAGCTCCTGCGGAAATGAGACACTTATTCCTCTCTTCCGATCTTGATGGTTGGCACCTGGCATCTCAAAGACACACTTGCCCCTTCCGCGTCTGTTTTCCCGTTTCCTTCTGGCTCCATGAATACAGTGGTACCTCGAGATATGAGTGCACTCACCTACGAGATTTTTGAGATACGAGCCGTCGAGCGAGCGATTTTTGCTTTGAAACGCGAGCAACAGTTGAGATAGGAGTCATTGCGCGGATCGGCCGGCTGCACACGACCCACCCGTTTACCGCGACTCGAGCGTCTCATAGTTTCCCACGCCTCAAGGTTACGGAATGAATTAAACTCGTATCTGGAGGTACCACTGTATGTCAACTCGTCTGTGACCACGTTCATTTCAGCTCCTTGTCCGTCAGGACGGCCTTTGTGGCAAAGGGCCCCTCTGCCCCCTTCCCTCCGCCCCCCTGCCCCCCGGTCTCTCTCTCTAGAGCAGCGGTTCTCAACCTGTGAGTCACGACCCCTTTGGGGGTCAAACGACATTTTCACAGGGGTCGCCTAAGACCATCGGAAAACACAGGTATTTACATTATAATTCTTAACAATAGCAAAATCACAGTTATGAAGCATGGTTGGGGGTCACCACCACATGAGGAGCTGTATTAAAGGGTCACGGCCTTAGGAAGGTTGAGAACTGCTGCTGTAGAGGCCGTTGGGGGTGGACTACTCCAGGGAGAGCGTCCGCAGAGGGGTCAGCGGAGGCCCTCGGGAATCACCGTGTGATTCGCAGACCACAGAGGAAGGAGCACCTCACTCCCAATCTGGCAGAAGCTTCGTGGTCCGAAGGGATTGGCAGGAAACAGTCACAGTGACGAGAAGCAAGGGCTGCCGCTGAGAAGGACAGAGACGGAGCGTCCCAGACAAGACAAAGCTAAAGGCGCTTATCACCACCAGCACCAGCATTATCTGCAACGTGAAACCGTCCTCAGGAAGAAGAGGAAGAAGACATTTGTAAACAATAAAATGACGATGAAGACATATCTACACCAACCATCATCAACCATCGAATCTAAAAAAAAACATTAAACGAATAAACGAACAAGCAGCACAGAAACAGACTCACAAATACAGAGAATGCCTTTTTTAAAAAATATATTTTATTGATTTTTTACAGAGAGGAAGGGAGAGAGACAGAAAGTCAGAAACATCAATGAGAGAGAGACATCGATCAGCCGCCTCCTGCATGCCCCCCACTGGGGATGTGCCCGCAACCAAAGTACATGCTCCCCTGAACGGAGTCGAACCTGGGACCCTTCAGTCTGCAGGCCGACGCTCTATCCACTGAGCCAAACTGGTTTCGGCAAAAGTCATGATTTTTAACGGGGGGGTGAGGGGGAAAGCAGGGTGGAGGGGGGTCCATGAGGGTGGGAGGGGGGACACCTGTAATATGTTCAACAACAAAGATACATTTAAAATGATAAGATTAAATTTAAAATGGGGGGATTTAATGTTATCATTTGGAACCTTCCAAAATAAAAACTGTAGCCCCAGCTGGTGTCGGTGGGAATGGTGCCGAGTGTGTAACAAAGAAATGGCGCCCATCCTTCCGCACTGCCTCTCACCGACACCGGCAGGCGAGGAGGGCACTTCCCAGTCCACTCCAGGAAGCCATGTCTCCGGGTGCCTCCCAGCCAGGACCTCACCGTGAAACGCAGAGCGTGTCCCGCATGAACATGTGAAGGCGCCTCCATGCTGCGGTGAGCATGCATCCCCCCAGAATTCCTTTGGCAAAACTCTAACTCCCAGACGTGGTGCTGTTAACGGGGGAGGCCTTAGACCAGCGGTTCTCCACCTTCCTAAGGCCGAGGCCCTTTAAGACAGCTCCTCACGGGGTGGTGACCCCCAACCATAACATGATTTCCGTGGCTACTTTCTCACTGTCATTTTGCTCCTGTTATGAACTGTCATGTAAATACCCGATAGGCAGGATGTATTTTCATTGTTACAAATTGAACATCATTAAAGCATAGTGATTAATCACAAAAACTACATATAATTGTATATTGTGAAATATTTATTTCTAATGACAAATAAATGAAATGTTGTCTTGAATCGTGGTGTCGCATGGGCAACAGTCTTCCTAGGACAACAGTCAACTACATGGCTACCCTTTGCGACACCGAGGAGCGGTGTGTGGGTTCCTAAGACCATGGGAAATAGGTGTTTTCCGCTGGTCTTAGGCAACCCCTGTGAAAGGGCCGTTCGACCCCCCAAAGGGGTCTCGACCCACAGGTTGAGAACCACTGCCTTAGGGTCATGAGGGTGGTCTGTGTGCTCATCTGCCTAAGACGGGCCCTGCAGCCAGACTTCTTAAATCAAATCTCCAGGACGGAACATCCCGGGTTGTGCCAAGAGAACTTGGTTAGTTTAAGAGAACTTTCAATTAAATATCACTTATAACCTTGTAAAGACACGTATGCATGCGCGAGTGCACACACACAATCAGTTCCAATCCACGGTGGGTGTCTCCAGCCCTGGGACCCGCTCTCTGGCGAACCTCGAATGAGTTTCTGAACTGAGTGAGAAAATGGCCCGAAAGCCGTCTCCTGGACCGGCAGGCTTCACCCCGCGGTGAGTTCAGTCTCGGGCTCCTCCCCACAAGGATTTGGCAGGCGTCCTGGTGACGTCAGCGAGGGAGGTCGCGGGAGAACTAATTGGGGTCACCGGGGTCGCCCCGCGGGTGCCTGGGACGCTTTGAACCGCGTTTCGGGGGGAAAGTCGGGTTAACACCGCGGTCACCAGCGACCTCGGTCCGGGTTCTGGGAAGCGGTGAGTCAGAGGGGGCGAGGTGGGGAGAGCGGAGAACGGACAATGGAGGCTGGAGAGGACGCTGCCAGATGGCTGGAAATAACTGTTTTTTTCATCATAAATTTGAAAGAAAGGATCAGAGTCATAAGCTCTCCTGTTATCTTTTTAATAAAATGATTACATCATACTTCTAAAATAAAAAAAATGATGCTTTATTAAAATTCCTTTTTTTTGTATTCCATTTCTAAGTTCAAAATAATATACATCCCACTAACACTAAAATATTAAATTCTCAAGTTTATTTGCCCTTCTTTCTTTAGATGCAATCTCGTGTTCTTATGTTTTAGATAATTGTCTGGATAGAGAGCTGTGGTTTTAATTATATCAATATCATAACGAAAGCAAAAAAAATGTCCTTGTCTCTGAATGCTTCACGACGGAACCGCTGTGTCGGGGGAGCGGTGAGCTTCTGTCACTGGATGTGCTGCCACCAGAAACGTCCATCGTAGAGCGATCAGTCCTGGGTGTCCATGCTAGTCCTGACTTAGCTTGTTCTCACGTTCCTTCCTCTGTCTTCCACCTGTTTTCTCTCGGCTCTACAATGAGCATTTCTTTTCCTTCTTTCTTGTCCTTTGTATCTTTTCTTTTTTTCTTTTTCTTTTTTCCTAACCTATCACCACCTTCTGTCCCAGCCTTTCCGAGCCCTGACCTCCCTTCTCCTATTTTTTATTTTATTTTATTTTATTTATTTTATTTTATTTCATTTTATCTTATTTTACTTTATTTTATTTCATTTTATCTTATCTTATTTTATTTTATTTCATTTCATTTTACTTTATTTTATTTTATTTCATTTCATTTCATTTTACTTTATTTTATTTTATTTGATCTTCTTTTATTTTATTTCATTTCATTTTATCTTATTTTATTTTATTTCATTTCATTTTATCTTATTTTATTTTATTGCATTTCATTTTATTTTATTTTACTTTATTTTATTTCATTTCATTTCATCTTATCTTACTTTATTTTATTTCATTTCATTTTACTTCATTTCATTTTATTTTACTTTATTTTATTTTATTTTATTTCATTTCATCTTATTTTATTTCATTTTATTTTATTTGACATCTTCTCTTTTCCAGCCCATCCCTGGAGAAGACTGGCTTCACACCAGCGCTGTGGCTCTGTACCTCAACATCTCTCCTCCAAGGATGGCTCTTCCTTAGAAGAATGCACGTCACCGGAGACGCTGATGGGTGTTTGGGTGCCAGGCTGGCCAGCCCTTCAGGGTGGCTGCCAAAATTCCTGCCTGCCGAGGCCTGAGTATCGTTTTCAATGAAGCTGCACTTCCTCCGTCCCCTAAAAATAGAGTCGTCCCAGGAAGACAGAAGTATTTCTGTCAACAGGCTGCAATGCGTTCCCTTCAGAGGATGGGGGGGCAGGGGAATAACACAGGTACCCCGCTTCCCTGTAATGCTCTCTGACGCGGCACACGCGAGAACGTGGGGAGCAGGCGTGAAACGTCATAATGGACGCACAGCAACCTCCCAGAATGTGGGGAGCAGACGTGTTTTTCTAGAGAGGTGCCACTGGCCACGCCTGGCCGTCCCTTGGCTGTTCCCACAGCTCGGGCTCCTGGTAAACGCCGCGCCCCTCACCCCTGCACCCGCGCTGGCCGATCTGGCTGTTCATGGCGATGTGACGGATGAGGAAACCGAGCCCGGGACAGATGGGCAGCCTCCGGGAGCGCATTGCAATAACCGGAGATCAGACACAGGTGCTCGGCCCGTCTGCAGAGACAGCCACTTTCCTGGCTGCCAGTCCACCCTCCATCGGCTGCAGAAGGGAGCGTGGAAGAGGGTGTCTCAGCAGAGAAGGGGCAGCCGAGGGTCTCCGAACCTGGAAAACAAGCAGAGACGCACCCAGAAGGCTCTAGAACAGCGGTTCTCAGCCTGTGGGTCGCGACCCCTTTGGGGGTCGAATGACCCTTTCACGGGGGTCGCCTAAGACTATTGGAAAACACCTCTTTCCCGTGGTCTTAGGAACCGACACACCGCTCCTCGGTGTAGCAACGTGTAGCCATGTCATTTACTGTTGTCCTAGGAAGACTGTTACCCAGGCTACACCACGATTCAAGACAACATTCCATTTATTTGTCATTAGAAATAAATATTTCACAATATACAATTACACATTTTTTTTGTGATGAATCCCTAGGCTTTCATGATGTTCCATGTGTAACGACGAAAATACATCCTGCCTATCAGATATTTACATGACAGTTCATCACAGTAGCAAGATGACAGCGATGAAGTAGCCACAGAAATAATTGTATGGTCGGGGGTCACCACCCCATGAGGAGCTGCCTTAAAGGGCCACGGCCTTAGGAAGGTGGAGAACCACTGCTCTCAAAGCAGCGCATCCTCCCATTCCTGCCCGTGGCGACAGTAACTGAACCACGTAGCCCACAGGGCAAATACAAGCATCCTTCGCGAGGAGAACATGCCTCTTTAAAGCGTGCTTCCCAGTAACACGCTCACCGTCTCCTGCCCCAGTTCAGCGCCGCTCTCTCCGAGGGAAGCCGATGCCGAGGGGCCTCCATGCCCGGCCCACACACCCCGTGACAGCCGCCCATGTTAACGTGCAGGGCCTGCCCGTGCGACGTGACCGTCCGTAGGTTGGCATTTCCCTTTGTCTCCCCGTGTGTTTGCACAAAGGGGAGAAGCCCTGGCGTCTCAGAGACCCGGGGGCGACTGGGTATCAGAAGAGAAAGGGCTGGTGTACGGCCGCGTACAATGCACGGACCTCACAGAAGGGGCATTTCCTAAGCCTGTTTACTTAAGCGCGGGCAGGAGCGGCCAGCCGTGGAGCTCAGTGCAGACGGACGACGCCAGGGTCTCCGGCAGCAACAATGGGAGCGGCTGCCCCCACCCCCCACCCCAGGGGGCCCTGCCCTGGACCAGGAAGGGGCGGCTCCTGGCGGCTCCCGGGAGCCCAGCGCCCCTCCAGGCCTCGCAGCTCGGCACCCACCACCGGGCCCAGGTCCGGGCGAGGGCGGGCGGTCTCTGCCCCAGGTGTGACTGAGCCTGCCGGCCCCTTAGAAATTCAGTGAAATACAGAAATGCCACGTGGTAAATTAAGATGGAAATTAGACTTAGTAAATGACAGTGGTGCCTCGAGATACGAGTTTAATTCGTTCCGTCACCTTGAGGCATGGGAAACTATGAGACGCTCGAGTCCAGGTAAACTGGTGGGTCGTGTGCAGCCGGCCGATCCGCGTGATGACTCCTATCTCAACTGTTGCTCGTATTTCAAAGCAAAAATTGCTCGCTCGACGGCTCGTATCTCAAACATCTCGTAGGTTAGGGCACTCGGATCTCGAGGCACCACTGTAGATATAGCAGCGTTAGCGGCAGCGTGTCTGCTCTCCCCTGGGCGCCCGGAGGAGGGAGGCAGGAAACTCTGCCACTTCTCAAGGAAGAGAAAGTGCCCCCCCTCCGCCTGACAGGTCGGGGGGCAGGGTAGTGGGTGTGGTCAGAGCTGTAGGGGGTGGGGAGGCCTGACCCCCAGTCTCCTCACTCTCTGGAATAACGAATCCTCTCCCAGCGCTCCGATCAGCGCAGGAGGTGCGTGCAGAGAGAGAGCAATGAGCTTAGAACCAGAGCACCAGCCCAGCCAGCGTGGCTCAGTGGGTGAGCGTGGGCCTAGGAACCAGGAGGTCAGGGTTCGATCCCAGTCAGGGCCCAGGCTGGGGGTACAGGCTCCATTCCCAGGGTGGGGGGGGTGTGCAGGAGGCAGCCGATCCATGATTCCCTCTCTTCACTGATGCTTCTATCTCTCTCTCTCCCTCTGTCTCCCTCTCTGAAATGAATACAAATATATTTCTTAAAAAAATAGAATCGGTGGATATCTGGGGTCAGTCACTAGTTACTCTGTCAACGTAGAGACGTCACGTAAGGTTCCTGAGTGGGGGTGGTCTCCGCTATAGAATGGAGAGTCATTCCTGGCTGCGAGAGTGTGGCGATGCCAAAACCCGAGTGGCTCAGTGGATAGAGCGTCAGCCTGCGGACTGAACGGTCCCGGGTTCGATTCCGGTTGGGGACATGTACCTTGCTTGTGGGCACATCTCCACTGTGGGACATGCAGGAGGCGACTGATCCATGTCTCTCTCTCATCGATGTTTCTAACTATCTCTCTCCCTTCCTCTCTGTGAAAAATCAGTAAAAAATATATTTTAAAAAAAAAGTGCAGCGAGGACCACATGTGAAGGTTCTCCCATCTTCCCTTCTCCCCCAGTCCCGTCTGTAAGTCCCTAAGGGCCCTGGATTGATGCAGTCACGGGGACAGAGACCCTAGGAGGGCAGCCTGCAGCGAGCACCCCTCTCAGCAGCCAGCGCCCCTCCTCCCACCCAGAGCCCCAGCTCAGTGCCGGAGGCGGCAGGAGGGAGCCACCTAGTGTTGGGAGACAGGGGGGCGCAGGGTGGCGGGTGGCGAGGCTCAGGGGCTCCGTGCGCACAGAGCCGGCCTCTCAGAAAGGGGTTCTCCCCAACAGTGACTTCCAGGAGTAAACATCGGGGAACTTTCATTCTGAAAATTAAACATCGGAACCATTGGCTTTTGAAAAACAGACAGTTTTTTTTAGGCCCCAGAGTGTTTTAACCTTGACCTGGAAACACGGACTGACATTGGGTGAGCTACCGTCTCTTGTCGCATGTAACTTTCATAACATATGACCACATGCTTCACGGGCCCTCTGAGGTAGCCAGGCACAAAGGCAAACCTGTCTTAGCGAACACAGGTGAACCCATGTCACCTACACAGACAGCCGTGTGGCAAAGCGCTCGGAACATGGGTCACTGGTTTTCAAAAGTCAATGGTTCCGATATTGAATGGTTAGAATAAAAATTCCCCAGTATTTACCGTAATCTGTTACGTGTTTATAGGAACGTGGCCTCCAGCGTGTCTTCCCTTCCGGAAATTATGTCATGGAAACTTAGGATCTGTTTTCTGACCCACAACATATTCGCCGACCCTGCCTTTTTGTTTTTAAGCCTTGTGAATTGTTGTTTTTTTAATATATTTTATTGATTTTTCACAGAGAGGAAGGGAGAGGGATAGAAAGTCAGAAACATCGATGAGAGAGAGACACCGATCAGCCGCCTCCTGCACACTCCACACTGGAGATGTGCCCGCAAGCAAGGTACATGCCCCCGACCGGAATCGAACTCGGGTTGTGGGCATGTACCATTCAGTCTGCAGGCCGATGCTCCATCCACTGAGCCAAACCGGTTTCGGCCGATCCTGCCTTTTAAAAGAGGTTCAGTTATCAACTAAAACCATGCATGCACACACACACACACACACACACACACACACATACACACATACACACACCGGCAACCGTTAGCCCAGGCACCACACTTTTGGAAAGAGTTGTTCATGTAAAACCCACCGAAACCTGTGAAGAGCTGCTGTGCGTTTATTTGAGCCAAACGGCCGACGTATGCCGGGGAGCAGAACCTCGAGGGATTGAGATAATTATGCTCCCGAGAATGGGGAGCCCACCCCTCGTCTTTACAAAGTGCCGTCCAACGGAGAACGCGCACGTGGGGTCCATGGAGTCCCTGGGTGGTAGATTGGGGAGGAGGGGCGAGGAAGCAAAGCGGGGAGCCCTCGGTGGAAGGACGGAAGGCGAAACGATGGACACGTGCCTCCGTACACAGATGGGGGTTGACAGAGTGGACGGCGGAGGATTAACTTGATAACAATCACCGTGAGGGGGAAGGTCCTGGTGTCCTGAGCGGTGGAAGGGGAGCAGGAGAAGGGAAGCTCGGAGTGACCCAGACGCCTCACAGACACGTTATCTTAGGGCGAAGGACAAAGGACAATGGGTCAGGAAAGACCCAAGCGGATCTTTGTCGGGGAAAATACCAGCCTGGGACGTGCGTGCCACCACCACCCGTTTGTGATGAAAGGTCTGATTTTCAGGCCGTCCTCTGCGGTGATTTTGGTCGCAGAGTTTGCACATCCGCCACGCGGGCCTCCCCTGAGCTGTCAGGCCAGCCTGTGGCCCCTCTCGTCCGCAGCACGGGACCCAGGGGACATGGGCTCAGAGGCTGCTGTGGTCTCTCCTGCGTCTCTGACCCCTCCTCTTCCTCCTCCTCTGGGGCAGGTTTCATAAAGCGAGTGCCCTCCTTGTCAGGTAGGTGAGTCACGGACTCGGCAAATAAACTGCCCGGATGGACGGATCGGTGAATACCTGCTGGGCCCCTCCTGCCCGCCCGGTGAGCAGTTTTTTCTTGGAGATCCCTGCGGCCATCCCCTAGCTGCCCGCTGCCCACCCGCCCGCCCGGGTCCCTTCCCTTCTCCTCGCGGCCCTCCCAGCTCCTGATGCAGCAGCTGGAACTCAGCTCTGTCTGTCCTCCCAGCTCTCCCCACCCCCTCCCTGCAGCTGGGCTCCCACACCCCCGGGAACCTCCCGCCCGAGCTGAGAGGAGCAATTAAACCTCGTCCCTCGCCCAGCCCTGTCTCCGGCCGA
Source organism: Lasiurus borealis (assembly GCA_004026805.1). NCBI lineage: Eukaryota > Metazoa > Chordata > Mammalia > Chiroptera > Vespertilionidae > Lasiurus > Lasiurus borealis. Next base: position 9,872 of record PVJN01047114.1, read on the forward strand.
GCACGAGGGCGCCCGCGGCCGTTCGGTCATAACCGGGTGAGTCACCCGCTCAGATGTCATGTGTCCCTCTCTCAGGGTCAGGAACCGCTGCACAGCCACCGAGTCCATCCCTTTGTAAAGGCACAGCGTTCCGCAAGACACCAGTCAATGCACGCCTTCTGCCTCGGCATCCGCTTTCTTTAACGAGCTTTAAATTTCGCCAACACCGGTGTGGCTCAGTGGATGGAGCGTTGGCCTGAGGACTGAAGGGTCCCAGGTTCGATTCTACTCGAGGGCATGTACCTTAGTTTCTGGCACATCCCCAGTGGGGGGCGTGCAGGAGGCGGCTGGTCGAAGTCTCTCTCTCCTCGATGTTTCTGACTCTCTATCCCTCTCCCTTCCTCTCTGTAAAAAAAAAAAAAAAAAAAAAAAAAAAGTCAATAAAATACATTTAAAAAATTAAAAAAGAGGCAGCAAAATTCTTCAGGTGGTTTTTGCTAGAACTGACGGTGGCCAGTGTCCATGCTTTTATTGAGCGGCTTCCATAAACATTCCCAAGAACAAAATCTCTAGGCCAGTGGGTCTCAACCTTCCTAAGGCCGCGACCCTTTAAGACAGCTCCTCATGGGGTGGTGACCCCCAACCATAACATTATTTCCGTGGCTACTTCATCGCTGTCATCTTGCTACTGTCATGAACTGTCATGTAAATATCTGATAGGCAGGATGTATTTTCGTTGTTACAAATGGAACATCATGAAAGCATAGGGATGAATCACAAAAACAATATGTAATTACATATTGTGAAATATTTATTTCTCATGACAAATAAATGAAATGTTGTCTTGAATCGTGGTGTCGCATGGGCAACAGTCTTTCTAGGACAACAGTAAACAACATGGCTGCACGTTGCTACACCGAGGAGCGGTGTGCTGGTTCCTAAGACCATGGGAAATAGGTGTTTTCCGCTGGTCTCAGGCGACCCCTGTGAAAAGGTCGTTCGACCCCCAAAGGGGTCGCGACCCACAGGTTGAGAACCGCTGCTCTCTAGGCCGTTTAGTTTCTGTGTATTTTTTTACCCAACACTTCAAGAAGGGCTCACACGTTAATCACCTAACGTGTCTCCTCCTGGGAAATACCTTGCTCCCCACAGGGCATCCTAACGAGAAGGTCTGTGACTTTCAGAGGCACCACAGAAGGTCAGCTCGGCACCATGTCTGTCCCACGTCCGGGAGCAAAGCGTACGTGTGGCCCGCTCCACACGCGGTGGGGGGAGTTCTCTCTGCAGACAGCGAGGAGACATGTTCAGCTTTTCCCCCGAAAACCGCCTGACGGTGACCCGTGGACTACGGAGTGCATGACGTGGTGGTGGCCTGCGCGCAGCGTCTCGAAGGAAAACAATGGGGCTGGAAAACAGCAGACGGTCAGAGGCCACCGACCCCCGGGGCAGGGACGGCCGATCCTCCTCGGAGAGGCCGTTCCCCGCGGTTGCGACATCTTTCCTCACGCCGGTGCGTCACCGTCCCGGAGACTCGGCGTGTGTGCCGCCACCGCGGACATGTTGACAAGTTGATGGCTGAGGCGGGCACGCTGGTGAAACAGCATGCGCAGCACACGCAGGCCTTTCCAGCCGGAGACGTGACCCCGTGCGAGGCCAAGATGCTCGTGTTTGTTTTTTTTATGAAATTTGTCTTTCAGCGCCCGGGAAATATCGTACATCAGCTCGGAATTACACGTGGATTAGAGGAGGCCCGAGATCGGCCGGGGAAAAGGAAGGCCGTTTCTCCGGAGAGCTCAAGGGGATGTATGTATTTTTTTTTAATACAGTTGTGCCCCGAGATACGAGCGCCCTAACATACGAGATTTTTGAGATGCGAGCCGTCGGGCGAGCGAATTTTTGCTTTGAAATACAATCCACAGTTGAGATAGGAGTAATAGAGCTCGGATCGGCCGGCTGCACACAACCCACCCGTTTACCGCGACGTGAGCGTCTCATAGTTTCCCACGCCTCAAGGTGACGTATCTCGAGGGACTGCTGTATTTTTTATTGATGTCGGAGAGGAAGGGAGAGGGCGAGAGGGATGGGAACATCCACAATGAGAGAGACTCAGGGAGTGGTGGCCTCCTGCACGCCCCACACCGGGGATGGATGGGGCCACCCCCTGGGCCAGGGCCCTGACCGGGAATCAAACCGTGACCTCCCTCCCAGTTCAGAGGTCGACGCTCCACCCTTGAGTCACGCCGGCCGGGCTCCCGGGGGATTCTCTTCAGACAACTCACTTCAGGAGAAGTTTGCAGACGCGTCTGTTCCACAGAGTTCTGCCTCCCTCTGGTGACGGGTACGTGAAACGTGAATGCTGCAGGAGCGTCCCAGCAGCAGCTGAATGAAATTCCCCAAAGCTGCCCAGGTTATAAACGTTCCTTAACGTCGGTTCACCATCGAGGGCCGCACACATCTACAAAGAGTTCGTTGGAAGAGAAACTCATCGTGACCCATCCAGCTGTGACAATGGCAGAAATTACTGTTTTGTTTTGTTTTGTTTTTCTTTTGACTCCAGAATGCGTGCTTCGTGTGTAGGCATGAGGTCACGGAGCTGATTTCCCCCCGGGGGCTCGGGGTGTCAGTGGTTTATAGTCCCTGCACCGGGTACTTGATTGCATTACGAAATTCCGTGGAACTGTAGCCTGATTTCATTACACATCATTAGCAGCATCTGCACGCTGAGTTTACCCACCGGCCATTTACTGAAATCTGTCATGATTAACGCATTAGAGGCCGCCCAGCCAGCGTGGGTGAGCATCACCCTGTGCACCGGGAGGTCCCTGTTCTAGTCCCGGTCAGGGCACCGGCCTGGGCTGTGGGCTCGGTCCCTAGTGTGGGGCGTGCAGGAGGCAGCCCATCCATGATTCTCTCTCTCGTTATTGATGTCTCTCTCTCTCTCTCTCTCCCTTCCTCTCTGAAATCAATAAAAATGTATTCTTTAAAAAAAAAAAAAAAGAACGTAGCTGCGTGGCAGTGGATAGGATTATTCCGTCAGCAAGGCTATTATAATGAGGTCCTTTGGGCAGTTTCAGTAAATACATTCCTTGGGTTGAAGTTCAAGGACTGGCTCACCTTATACCAAAATATTGATGTAGAGGACACAGTTTGGGAATTGTCTCTTTAAGTGTTAAAGCGATGCGCCCTTTGGAATGGCTGTGCGTCTGTGCCAGCTGCATTGTTTTCTAAACCCCACTTCACCTTTGTTTCCGGACACAACGGGAGCCCTTCTCCCCGCTCCACAGAATGTTCTGGTAGCTCTGTCGGTGCTGCTATATGTAGCTGACTGCTCCACGACCGATCAGTGTGACTGACTCAGACTATATCACTGACAACCACTGGAGCAGGTGCATTTACCCGGTGTGAATACCGTTGTGCAGAATGAAACCAACACAGACCTTCCCCCACAGTGGTCAAAGGCGGCTTTTGTTCTGCTAGTTCACCCTGTAACGGACTATCATGTAAAGACGCTCCAAAAAGTACTAGATTATAACGAGATAAGCCTATTTTTTATTTTTTAAATATATTTTTATGGATTTCAAAGAGGAAGGGAGAGAGAGAGAAACATCCATGATGAGAGAGAATCAGTGTTCTGCTGTCCCCTGGACGCCCCCTTACTGGGGATCAAGCCCACAACTTGGGCAGGTGCCCTGTCTGGGAATGGAACCTTGACCTCCGAGGAGGTTGACACTCAACCCCTGAGCCAACCCTGGTGGGCTAGAGTCAGTGTGTTTTTATTTTTATTTTATTTTTCATACTAATTTTTTAATATATATTTTATTGATTTTTCACAGAGAGGAAGGGAGAGGGTTAGAAAGTCAGAAACATCGATGAGAGAGAGACATCCATCAGCCGCCTCCTGCACGCCCCACACTGGGGATGTGCCCGCAAGCAAGGTACATGCCCCCGACCGGAATGGAACCCAGGACCTTTCAGTCCGCAGGCTGACGCTCTATCCACTGAGCCACACCGGTCTCGGCGAGTCAGTGTGTTTTTTAAAAACGACAACGAAAAACCGTGTAAATGGTGAAGATTATAGCAGCAATGCAGCCGTAAAGACCACCGCCGACACTCGCCTGTCCTCTCAGCAGGGGCGAGTAGGACACTTATTTCTTCGGTGGAAACGCTACCCCACCCTCAGACCCAGCACATCCCTCTCTCCAGCTCCATGGGCTGTGCGTGCGTTTCTGCTTCTCTGTGGAAAAGAACAGGCTGGCGGGCGGACAGCAGAGCCGGGCTGTGTTGGCTGTTACACGTCTTATCGTCACGTAACGCCCCGGCCCCCTGGCTGTAACGCCGCGGTCTCTGGTGGCTTTAGTCATCCAGCTCATCTGACTTAACCGTACTGACAAGCCTGGGTCTGCCAGCAAGGCCAGCATGAGCACATCTGGGCTGCAGTCACGCCCGGTGGGGCCTCGTGCTCTCTGGCTTCCCAGCCTCCGTGCCTCCAGACCTCCCTGACCCAGCAGAGGCGCTGAGACGCCACCGTTAGTACACAGGCTCTCCCGCCCTCACTCCAGGTGTCTCCCTGTGACTGACATGGGAACGTGGTAACATTCATTTACGTCAAGACTTGCTTCCTCCCCTCTGCTCCTCCTTTCTCTATAGGCTCATCCACAGAGAAACAATTACCCTGAGAGCAGACGGATTGTCCAGGGGCGGCGATGCCTTCGCCACGAACACCGTCATGTTTGCTAGAAACAAAGGCCTGTTGATCGCGATGAAGAACAAGGGAGAGAAATACAGTGGTCCCTTGAGATACGAGTGCCCTGACATACGAGATTTTTGAGATACGAGCCGTCGAGCGAGCGATTTTTGCTTTGAAATAGGAGCCACAGTTGAAATAGGAGTCATCGCGCGGATCGGCCGGCTGCACACGACCCACCAGTTTACCGAGACTCGAGCGTCTCATGGTTTCCCACGCCTCAAGGTGACGGGACGAATTACACTCGTATCTTGAGGCACCACTGTAGTGTGTGTGGAGCAAGGTTTTCAGATGTGACACGCCGATGGTATTTGGCACAGACCCGGGGAGGGACAGACCCTGTTGAGCTCAGCCAAGCTCCTCCCTTGATTGGGAGGTGGGAGGAGGAGGACGGCGGGGGTGGAGGGGGGAAGTCCACACAAAGACCATGAGGAGAGGGGAGTCAGGTGATTGGTAGAGAGCGAGCCCGGGACCCTCAGCGCTGGCTCTGCTTACGGGGCCAAGAATAAGACGCAGCCGAGGCCGCGGACAGACAGCCTGGTTTTCCCGCCAGGATCAACCTTCTCCACTCCCCCATCCGCACAAACAAACAATATAACAGTGGGATCCTACCTCGTTCCGGACGGTGGATGGACACAGCGCGTGGGGAGGAGGAGAAGCATCCATGGTGGTACTTCCTCCACAACGTTAGGAAGTGGGAAACGAGGAGGAGGAGGAGCGGGTCTGAGCGCCTGCCTCTCATCCTCAAAGAACCTCCTCCACGTGACTGCGACCCCCCAGGGTGCAGAAGGGAAGAGTGGGAAAAGGTGGTTTAGGGAGCAGGTGGAGGCAATGTCGCCACAGGGAGGGTGAGCTGAAAGTTCCCAGAAGTCTGCAGTGTAACGGGGGAGGGCACAGGCATTGGGTCAGATCAGTGGTTCTCAACCTGTGGTTGGTTCTCAATCAGTGGTTCTCAACACTTTCACAGGGGTCGCCTAAGACCATTGGAAAACACAGATACGACTCATAACAGTTGGAAAATGACAGTGATGAAGTAGCCACGGAAATCATTTTATGGTTGGGGGTCACCACCCCATGAGGAGCTGTATTAAAGGGTCGCGGCCTTAGGAAGGTTGAGAACCACTAGGTCAGATAATCCTGAGAACACGGTTGGTGCACGGCTGGTTAGCTGTATGGCTTCCGTCTGACCCTCGATTTCTCCTTTGTGAAATCCACGTAGTCATTTCCATTAGGGGGTGCTATGAAGAGTACGCAAGTGACTGAAACGGTGACCGGCACAGAGTAGGCACCCGATAAACGATGGCCACGTTAATAAATATCCTGGGAAGTCTGTTTGCAGACCATGAACACTTTGCATAAGGGGAGTGACTACAAAAGACCAAAGAGCCAGGTCCCTTTTCTATGTTGTGCTCGGTGATCATTTAACATTTTCACCTCTACTAAAAAAGATCTTTAAAATACTTCACTTGATAATAATTTTCCTCTATCTGACTTACTACCCAAATCGTCCAAAAATGAATAAGAACTCCAAGTCTCACCGAGACCGGTTTGGCT
>PVJN01047115.1:0-16148 GCA_004026805.1 Lasiurus borealis
ACCTATGTGTCCTCATTCCCACATTCCCCCCCTCCCATTCACGCCCCACCCCCCTGTTGTCCATGTCCGTTGACTAGGCTTGTATTATACACGCATGTCAGTCCTTGGGGACAGCGGCCTCTCCTAACGCTCAGCTCCGCTGTGTCCTCCTGACCAGTGTCCTGGCGGCCGTTCTCTAGCTCGGGACTCGGCTGCAAGGACTTGTTAGGATTCCTATGTCTCACACTCCGTGGAATGTGTGTTCCCTAGGGGCAGGCGTCTCCTCCGGCTGCATGGCCGCCCTCCGCGGAGGTGGCGGCTATTTGTTCAGTGAGTAAACAAAGGGATGACATATTTCATCTCGCCTCTCACCGGCCAGCAAGCTCCCCCGCCCTGGGGTTGAGTCTCTGGGTGAAGTCACTGGACAAAAATAAAGTGTTGCGCTTCCCTCTGTGGCCATCAGGGGGCGGCAGAGTCCTGGGACTCTTTCCTGGAAAGGACTCTTTTTCTGATCCAGGTCACAGTGCACGTTCCAGAAACAGGGGTCCAGAAACAGAGAGACCGCTTTGGGGGGGCGTGCAGAGAGGAAGGAAGGGCGGGTGGCCGCAGGCACAGGGACAGCCGTCCAGCCCGGCCTTTCTTCCCGAGACTGAGCACCTCCTGGCAGCGGTTCTCCACCTTCCTAAGGCCGCGCGACCCTTGCACACAGTTCCTCATGGGGTGGTGACCCCCCACCATGAAATGTTGCTACTGGGATGCATCATGATGTCAATATCTGCATTTTCCGAAGGTCTTAGGCGACCCCTGTGAAAGGGTCGTTCGACCCCCAAAGGGGTTGCGACCCACAGGTTGAGAACCGCTGCTCCTGGGAATCCTTCTGGAAGCACTGACCCCACAGCCCATAAACAGGTGTCCTGAGCACCTCACGGCAGGCAGCGCGGTCCCTGCGGGCACCCAGTCTGCGTGTCCTGCAGGGGGGGCGCAGGGGGACGGTGCGCGGGAGGGACCCGGAGTTCAGGAGGAAATAGCGACTCAGTCATTCGCCCACGGAGGGGGCACGAAGCTGGGGTGGAGGCTCCGTCCGGTTGACACAGACGAACCAACCAAACTTCCGATGCCATTACCATAGATCGTGTCTAACCAGCCCGCTCCAGCGCTGGACCGGCTGTTAAGAAACCGGAACGACATTCCCTTCACGGTCAAAACGTCTCCAAGTGTAAGAAATATCCAAATCAGCCCTGGCCGGTGTGGCTCAGTGGATGGAGCGTCGGCCTGTGAACTGAAGGGTCCCAGGTTCCATTCCGGTCAAGGGCACAGGCCCAGGTTGTGGGCTCGATCCCCACTGGTTGTGAGCCGATCCAAGATTCTCTCTCATCATGGATGTTTCTCTCTCTCTCTCTCTCCCTCTCTCTCCCTCTTCTTTCCTCCCAGCGAGGACAGGTCGCCGCTCTTCTGTAAAACCCCCTTCCGAAGGGGTGCTGGCAGCAGCGGGCAAGATAGCCACAGGTCCTTTCTCAGGGACGGAGTCTGCGGCAGGTGACAGTTTCCAGAGAAACCCACCTCCACCCACATCCTCCCCTAACCTCCCTCCCCCCCCGTCCCATACCCCACTCTCTGCTGCCCTCGGCTGGAGGGAGGCGTGCACCTCCTTGGGGGTCTGGGAGGACCTCGGAGCTGAATTGACAACAGAATATGCCAGACAGTACAGAAACCAGTGTGGCTCAGTGGATAGAGTGTCGGCCTGAGGCCTGAAAGGTCCCAGGTTCCATTCCAGTCAAGGGCATGTACCTTGGTTGCGGGCACATCCCCAGTAGGAAGTGTGCAGGAGGCAGCTGATCGATGTCTCTCTCTCATCATGTTTCTAAATCTCTATCTCTTTCTCTTCCTCCGAGACCGGTGTGGCTCAGTGGATAGAGCGTCGGCCTGCGGACTGAAGGGTCCCAGGCTCGATTCGGGTCAAGGGCATGCACCTTGGTGGTGGGCACATCCCCAGTAGGAGGTGTGCAGGAGGCGGCTGATTGATGTTTCTAGCTCTCTTTCCCTTCCTCTCTATAAAAAGTCAATAAAATATATTAAAAATAAAAAAAAGAATATGCCAGACGTGCCCCGCCTGGCGCTCTCTCTCCCTCAGGACCCTGCGGCCATGTTGTGAGGAAGCCCAGACCACGTGGGGAGTTGGGTCTTTTCTTTCCACGTTGGTCCTCTGGCCTCACTGCCCCTCCCAGGCCGCCCCTCCCGGGGACTGTACACCGCTTGCTGTGAGCGCACCTCCCAGATGCAAGCCTGCCACCCGGGGACCACCCTCTGCCTCCTCCCTCAGGCGCAGCTCCGCCCACCGCCATCTCCAGCCCTCATGGCCCCAGAACCAGGCCCCACAAAGCCAGGCACAGCCCCTGGACCCCCGAGACCTGGGAATTCCCCAAACCAGCCAGCCCTAAGCCTGCCCGCCCTGCCTCCCTGTCCTTTCCCACAGAAACCCTAGTTTCCCACCTCCTGACACCCCCCCTCCGGTGCGGCCACTGCGCTCCTTCTCTGGGTACTGAGTAGCAAACTGACTCCCCCAGGGCCGGTGGCTCTGCCTCTGTGGCCTCACCTGCCTGGCTGGTTTTCGGTTTGTTTGTTTTTTAAATATATTTTATTGATTCTTTACAGAGAGGAAGGGAGAGGGACAGAGTCAGAAACATCGATGAGAGAGAGACATCGATAGCTGCCTCCTGCACACCCCACAGTGGAGATGTGCCTACAACCAAGGTACATGCCCTGGACCGGAATTGAACCTGAGGCCCCTCAGTCTGCAGACCCACGCTCTAGCCACTGAGCCACACCGGTTTGGGCATGGTTTGGGGTTTTGTTTACTGATCCGAGAGATGCCGAATCGTTGGTGCACGCGTGCATGCGCTCCTCGGCTGACTGTGGTCTGCGCCCGACTGGGAATGGAACCCTCGCCTCAGCTGACGGGGACACCGCTCTAATCAACCCCGCTCCCGGCCGGGGCCCCACCTGCTTCCTAAGCAGGGGGGGGGGGTGGCAGCTTCCCCCGGGGGCCCAGCTGGCGGGAGCACCAGCTACCAGCCTCTGAGTGAGCGATCGAGCCGTGGCCTCCTGCAGCCTCGGGCTCGAACCCCTAGCTGACCCATCAGCACCCGGAGGCGGCTCTGTCTCAGCTGCCCTGGGGCCATGTTTTGGGAGGCTCAACACAGGTTCCTGGGGACATGGCAGCGCCTGGTGGGCACGTCCTGCCACGTGACGCCTCACAGACGGCAGACAGGGAGCTGGCGTCCGAAACCCCAGGCCGAGCCCTCCCCGCCCCCGACGCAGTGCCAGCTGGAACGCCCTGAGCAGGGCGTGGAGGGTGCAGAGGAGTGTGCTGGGGGGCGAGGTGAGCCAGCACCTCCTGAGAAGGCTCTAGGGCTCAAAGGGGGGCTCGGGGAAGGGCAGGAGCCAATGCCCAGAAGAGGGGCGCAGGCACCAGAGGTGTGAGCAGTGACCTCGGCGAGGCCAGGTCAGGCCCAGCTCCCAGCCCCCAGGGGGCCTGCGTCCCCATCGGCACCCGGAGGCGGCTCCCCTTTTGGCTGCCCTGGTGCAGGGAGGCCTCTTGAACATCCTTCGGGGAGCCCCACCCCCAGGCTGAGGCCAGGGGTCAAGTGCAGGGTCCCCGCCCCAACCAGGGCGAGCCTGTTCCTTCCCCCGCCCTCAACCTCCAGGCCTCACTCCAATTAGGTGACCTCTGGGGGCCAGCGTCCAAATGAAGGCAGCTGGCAGGGGCTGGAAGTGGCGTAGTCGCACACATGCATTCACACACACATGTACACACACACTCACACATACATGTGCGTGTACACACACGGATAAGAGGGCAAAACTTATGCACCAAGTGTCTGCCAGCTCAGGCCCCCGTGTGTGGGCGGAGTCAGTGATGGAGTGCAGGCTGGACACACGACTCAGAGGCCATGTGCCATGAAAGGCCCGGAGGGGACGGGTCAGGCGGGGCAGAAGGCCTCCTGTCTGCCCCCCTCCACCTCCTGGAGGGCCGGACACTGAGGCTCGTGTGCCTCGCCAAGGACCCCAGACCCAGGGGCTCTGATCCTGCAGACCCCGGAGCTGGGCAGGGCCTCCCGGTGCCCGTCTGTGTGCCGGGTGTGCAGGCTGGCACTGCTCCAGCCCTGAGGCTGGGCTGCTCGGGGCTCCAGGGGTCGGGTGCCCTCCCTCTGTGCTTGGAGTTCAGGGGGGAACCCTCCCAGGGCCACTGATCACACCAAGCGAGACCTGAATGTTAGTGTCAGAGCCCTCGTCTGCGGCGGGCGGGACCGATGCGCTGCCGCCCGGGCACGGCTCTCCGAGCTCCCTGGCTTCTGGGTGTGAGACGGCGTGGCCACATATGGGCCCGGCTGCTCCCCTCCGCACCGGGGACCCGCACTGAGGCCAGGGCAGCCCCAGCTCCCGGCGCGGCCTGCATCCCCATCAGCACCCAGCGACCTGCCCGCTCCTCCGCCCCCTCCCGGAGCTCCCCACAGAGGGACCAGCAGGCGTGGAGGTTTACACAGCTCCACGCGGGACATCTCACAGCCCGGTCCTGTGCCCACCAGGGGCCTCCCGCCCCCTGCAGGCAGGTGCGGCGAAGAGGCGCATCCTGAATGCCAGCCGACTGGTCCGGCTGCCCCAGCCCAGAGGGAACCACAGCACCCAGCAACAGTCCACAGGGAATCTCCCCCGATGTCCCCATCCCACCGTCCCCGCCTGCTGCCGGGCGGCTCTCCCCAAGCAGGGCACCCCCAGCCAGGACTTTGGTGGCAGGAAAGCGGCTCTGGCCACCCCACCACCAGCCGTGCCCGCTGTCCGGGGACCGAGGAGGCGCATGGGCCCGGCTCTGCCACCCACAGGGCGGCCGCTCCCTCGTAGGCGCTCACGTCCACGTGTCATCAGACACAGGCTTCGTCTTGCTGCCGCCCTGACCGGCGCCTCCTGTCTCACCTGGGGGCCCGCAGGACCAGGGCCATCACCGTCTGGGAGGGCAGCAGCCCCGGCCCGTGCCCGCTGAGGTCCGCAGACGCGCCTCACTTGGACACGGCGGCCTGCGGCGGGCCGGGCAGGTAGAGGTACCTCCAGACGGCGTAGTAGTGGGTGCCGGCCCCCACGGCCACGAACAGGTGCCAGATGGCGTGGGCGAAGGGCACGCGGCCGTCGCTCCTGAAGAACACGGCGCCCAGGCAGTAGAAGGCCCCTCCGGCCGCCAGCTCCCGCAGGCCCTCCGTGTTGGGCTATTGGCGAAGAGGGGGTTTGGGGGGAAGGGAAGGGGTCAGTGGAGAGGGCTCGGGGAGACAGTCCCGCATCAGAGTGGGTGCTCCCTGGGCTGACAGAGGCCCCACGCCGGGGGGACGGTGGGGAGGGGGGATCGGGGGGCTTACCATCGAAAGGACGACCACAGCGGGGAAGAAGCCCATGACCACGTAGCACAGCAGCTCCAGCAGCTTGTACCTGCGGGAGGCGAGGCCGCTGTGGGTGCAGCCGCCCCGCCACACCACACGGCGCCGGCGGAATGGGGTGACCTGGGGCAGGTCGCACTCTCTCCCCGTGACCCGGTGTCCATGTCATTATCGGGCCCCGGGCCCACGTGACCATTCGACCCCGCGCCTGGGCCCAAGGACCCCCATTCTGTCCTGGAGGGTCCGCTGTCTGTCGCTCCTTCTGCTCCTGTCTCCCTGTCTGTCCCTCACGTGACTGCTCTGTCCTGCCACTCGGCTGATGGAAGGAGACGGGTCCCAGAGGGCTCAGAGCCGCGGCTCCATGTCTGCCCGCACAGCTGAGGGTGGCAGGCGGCACGTGGTGCCTGCGGGGGGTCTAGGAACCCACGGCGTCTTTTCAGAAAACCCTCAAACTGCCGAAACCGGTGTGGCTCAGTGGGTAGAGCGTCGGCCTGCGGACTGAAAGGTCCCAGGTTCGATTCCGGTCAAAGGCATGGACCTTGGTGGCAGGCACATCCCCAGTATGGGGCGTGCAGGAGGCGGCTGATCGATGTCTCTCTCTCATCGATGTTTCTGACTCTCTATCCCTCTCCCTTCCTCTCTGTGAAAAATCAATTAAATATATTTAAAAAGAAAAGAAAACCCTCGCACAGACGCCGTGGGCCGGGGACCTGTGGCTGTGCCCTCAAGCTCCTGGGCACCCTGGGTGGTCCGGTCTCCAGGGACAGGAAGGAGGCCCTGCTGGAGCCCTGAGGACCCTCACCCCCCAGAGAAGCCCCCCACCACCGCCCGCCACCGCTTACCGCTCGTGGAAGAAGAAGACGTAGACGGTGCCCACGGAGGCCATGACCCAGACCAGCCAGCGCATGTGGGCGGCCCAGGGGCCCAGCTCCCGGAGGTTCAGCCTGCGGGGACCCCATGGCACAGTCCGAGGGCCCGGCCAGCCGGGAAGCTGGTCGCCACGGAGCAAGCGCCACGGGTTCCCTTATCTCCCAGCCACGCCACCCCCAGTCCTGCCGACTCTTTCTCCTGAGCAGCTCCAGACCTTGCACCAACCCCCTGCTAACAGTCCAGGCGGAGTGGCGGCCGGGCCCTCGACCACCACCAGCAGGGGGCAGCACAGGGCGCGGCTTCGTGGTCAGTGCAGGCAGAAGGAATGGAAACCAGGCGCCCACCCGCAGGGGGGCGGAGAGTGGGGGTCACCCCAGAACCCTGTGTGTCCCGGCAGCTGAGCACCACACAGCCTGACCCTCGTCCACATCCATCTGCACCTGAGCTACCGGCTCCTGACCCGCAGGCCCTGCCTCGGGAGTCAGACCAACGAGCAGCCGCTGGCAGACGGGCCACTCCCTTGGCCTCCAGCTCCCGCCTTGGCTCCAAGCGGGCTCTGTGGGCTCCCGCATACCCACTCCCGCCGTACCACCCTGCCTTCTAGAAGTCTCCGTCTGCCTGCCTCCCTGGCAGCCTAAACCCTGCAAAATTCAGGAGAGAAGCCAGGCTGGCCAGGCCTGATGATGCCAATGGCAGGCAGACAGACAGACAGAGGACAGACAAGACAGACAGCAGGAATGGCACACTTCCATCCAACGTGTTTGACGAACTCTCGCCTTGGTACAATGTGCAAACAAAGCCTGTTTACCAGCGGATACCCCCGGCCTAAATGTTCCCTTTCACGTATAAACGCTAAGCATGCCCGGTGCGTGTGCGTGCGCGCACTGTCTGCGTGGACAGCCGCCTGTGCACACATGCACACGTGCACATGCGCTGGCCATCGCATGCGGGAAATCGCCGGGCGCTCAGGGAGGCTGGCACTGCCCTCTGTGCGGGCAGCATGGTGCCCGCCAACACGAAGAGAAGAGCGGCGGGAACGAGGGCAGGGAGGGGGCCAGCCCGCCCGCGCGGGCCGCGGGGCACTCACCAGGGCGCGTAGGAGGCCGCGATGAAGAAGTAGATGGCCATCCGGTCACACATGTGCAGGCAGCGCTCCACCATCCTGGGCAGAGAAGGCGGCGTCACCGGCGGCAGCGAGGGCCCAGCGAGGGTTCGGGCGGGGCCACTCTCTGTCCAGCCACCCCCTCAGCCTCAGCCCCCGGCTCCCCACCCCTGAGGTTAGCGGGGGCCGCCTGGGGTCCCTCAGCGCCCCTCCCCTCCTCCCCTCTGCCTTCCTCTCGCACAGCCTGGGCTTCCAGGAGATGGCAAGCGAGGAAAGGATTCTGTGGCTACAATGCAAAACTACTACACTCCGTGCCCTGCCCTGGCCGGTGTGGCTCCGTGGACAGAGCGTCGGCCTGGGGGCTGAAGGGTCCCGGGTTCAATTCCAGTCAGGGGCACGTGCCTGGGCTTGATCCTCACGAGGAGGCGTGCAATGACTGTCTCTCAGCATTGATGTTTCTCTCTCCCTCCCTCTCTGAAGGCAATAACAACTTATTTAAAAAATAGAACAGCCTAAACTGGTGTGGCTCAGTGGATAGAGCATCAGCCTGCGGACTGAAGATTTCCAGGTTCGATTCCAGTCAAGGGCATGTGCCTCGGTTGCGGGCACATCCCCAGTGGGGGGCGTGCAGGAGGCAGCTGATCGATGTCTCTTTCTCATCGATGTTTCTAACTCTCTGTTCCTCTCCCTTCCTCTCTGTAAAAAAAAAAAAAAAAATCAATAAAAAATATATATTAAAAAATAGAATAGCCAAAACTGGTTTGGCTCAGTGGATGGAGCGTCAGCCTGTGGACTGAAGGGTCCCAGGCTCGATGTTTCTCTCTCCCTCCCTCTCTGAAGGCAATAACAACTTATTTAAAAAATAGAATAGCCGAAACTGGTGTGGCTCAGTGGATAGAGCATCAGCCTGTGGACTGAAGGGTCCCAGGAGGCAACTGATCGATGTTTCTAACTCTCCATCCCTCTCCCTTCCTCTCTGTGGAAAATCAATAAAATATATTTTAAAAAGTAAATAAATAAAAATAAAATAAACTCTGTGCCCCTGAAAGACCTCTGGACTCTGGCTTTGCGGTTTCACGCCCAGGCTCTGGGGCCAGAACGTCTGGGTTCGAATCCCAGTCCAGCGCTTAGGGACTGTGACCCTGACCAAGTCCCCGCCCTTGTAATGGGGTGGGGGTTGGGGGGACGGGCGTCAGCCATCATCTTCGCAGGCAGCCCTGAGGGCTGGGTGGTGCCCATGACGTACAGGACAGGATGCCTAGCAAACAGCTGAAACTCCGCCTCCCGGCCCCGGGCCAGGTCCCCCCTCCACAGTGCCCTCTGCCTGCCGGCGGCTCAGTACCTGAGGTGGCTCTTCTTCCAGGAGACGGTGTGGAAGGCGGTGGACACGGCGAAGAGCCCGCACAGGCCGAGGCCGTAGACCCAGGCGGAGGCGGTCTCCCAGGCGTCGTCCGACAGGAGGCAGAGGGTGGAGCTGCCCACGAGGCTGGGGATGATCCAGAGCTGCAAGCGGGTGGGCGGGTGGGGGGTGGCTGGGGGTCCAGGCGACCGGAGCCCTGCCCACCTCCCTCGGGGGGTGCCCTAACCTGTGGTCCTAGTGGGAGCCCCTGGCCCGGGCGGCTGCGGAGCAGTGAAACGTGACTGTGCCACTGAGAAGAGGAATTTCTTTTTAAATATATTTTATTGGTTTTTTACAGAGAGGAAGGGAGAGGGATAAAGAGTTAGAAACATCGATGAGAGAGAGACATAGATCAGCCGCCTCCTGCACGCCCCCCACTGGGGATGTGCCCGCCACCAAGGTACATGTCCTTGACCGGAATCGAACCCAGGACCCCTCAGTCCACAGGCCGACGCTCTATCCACTGAGCCAAACCGGTTTGGACGAGGAGTTTTTTTTTTTAATACGTTTTTATTGATTTCAGAGAGGAATGGAGAGGGAGAAACATCAATGGTGAGAACCACTGATCGGCTGCCTCCTGAACACCCCCTACCGGGGATCGAGCCCACAACCCGGGCATGTGCCCTTGGCCGGAATGGAACCTGGAACCCTTCAGGCCATAGGCCGAGGCTCTATACACTGAGCCACACCGGCCAGGGCTGGGCAAGGAATTTTTACACTTTAGGTCATTCGCCTGATTTCAGTGTCAATGCCCACAGCCACCGGAGGCCAGGGGCTGCCAGACAGCACGGCGGCCGGGAACACGCAGCTCTGGCCGCTCCCAGGGTGCCCGGCCCGAGATCCCCAGGGGAACCCTCCTTCTCTGCGCCTTGGGGTGTGGCCCCTCCCCAGGAGAAGCCCAGGCAGAGGCAGCTCAGAGCCAAGCCTCACCCTGCAGGGCCACAGGGGTGCGAGGAGCTGGCCGTGGGCCCTCGCATGGGACGGGGCGAAGAGGCTGTCTCCCCACCCCCTGGAGGTGCCCCTCAGCCCTCGCCCGCACCCGGGCCCACTCACAGCGTGGGTGGCGCAGTTGGCCGCGTGCTCGTACTCCGTGGGCTGGTACCGCTGGTGCGCCGGGACCCGGTGGTTCATGAACCTGGAAGGAGAGGCGCCCTCCTGAGCTCGGCCCCGGCGGTGGGAAGAGGGGGTCCCGCTCCCCGCCTCCCCTCCTCAACGCGCTATTGCACGTCTCGTACTCTCCAATGCCCGGCCCCAGGGCGTCCCAGAACGTGGCTGAAGGCGGGTGCTGTTCTTTTCTTACCGTCACTGACCACAGCATGGCTCCCCAAGGGCCCCTGACAGAGGGTTACTGTGCACGTGACCCCTTCCCCCTGGTCATCGAGGATGAGGCCCCGCACTGCCTACTAATGGGGACCCTCCCCTGGGATCCCAGTCATTACTGTGAGGACCCACAAAAATAGAAATGAGTGTAGGGCTCAGAACACAGGGCTCGATGCAAAGCAGTGCAGGGAGCATTTATCGAGCGCCTCCTGTATGCTGGGGCCATGCCAGCACAGTGCAGAGAGCATTTATCGAGCACCTTCTGGATGCTGGGGCCATGCCAGCACAGTGCACAGAGCATTTATCGAGCACCTTCTGGATGCTGGGGCCATGCCAGCACAGTGCACGGAGCATTTATCGAGCGCCTTCTGTATGCTGGGCCATGCCAGCATAGTTCAAGGAGCATTTATCAAGTGCCTTCTGGATGCTGGGGCCATGCCAGCACAGTGCACAGAGTATTTATCAAGCGACGTCTGTGTGCTGTATGCGGCATCCTGTCCGTCCAGCTGACGGAGTTGAGGAGCACTTTCCGCCCGTGCCCAGAGGTGGTAGCTGAGCGCCCCCCACGGGCGGGGGGAGGTGGGTGCTCTCGGAGTGCAGGGGAAGGACAGAGAGAGTTCTCCCTCTCCCCCGGTCCCAGCGCCATGCGGGCGCAGATTCAACGCTGGGCTTAGGGTCACTAAGAAGGTCGGGGACCCAGCCCTGGAAGCAGGGAGCCCACAGAAGCTCAGCCCCTCAGAAAGCCAAAGCCACGAGCCCATCAGCCCCCCTTTCCACGGGGGGCCCTGGGGGAGGTCCGTGGCCACAGCCGGCTTATGAATGATACGTATCGACAGCTAAAGTGGTGCTACACGGCGGGCAGCGTCCCCTAAAATTCCACCGCCGCCGTCTGAACCCCCAGAGCCGGAGGGGTGGTCAGTCCCGCGTGGACTCAGAGCTGCTGCCAGGGTAATTCACGAAGACGAGGCCACTGCAGGGGCCCTGGGGTCCGGCTCCAGAAGCGGGAGACAGCCGGGGGCCACCGGATGTGGGCGGAGATTGGCGTGATGCGCCCACAAGCCAGGTGGTCGGCCCGCCAGCAGCCAGGGGACAGAGCTTCGGGGAGCCGGCTACCCACACCCTGCTCTCTGCCCTCCAGAGCCGGGCAGTGAGGTTCGGCTGCTGTTTTGCTTTTGTTTTTTTAAATATATTTTATTGATTTTTCACAGAGAGGAAGGGAGAGGGATAGAAACTCAGAAACATCAATGAGAGACATCGATCAGCCGCCTCCTGCACACGCCCCTCTGGGGATGTGCCCGCCACCAAGGTACATGCCCCCAACCGGAATCGAACCTGGGACCTTCCAGTCCGCAGGCCGACGCTCTTCCACTGAGCCACACTGGTTGCGGCTGCTGTTTTGTTTTTAATATATTTTTATTGATGTCCAAGAGGGAGGGAGAGGAAGAGAGAAAGAAACTCAATGACGAGAGAGAATCATGGACCGGCTGCTTCCTGCATGCCCCACCCAGGGATGGAACCTGCAACCCAGGCCTGTGCCCTTGACCGGACTCGAACCCAGGTCTCACGGCATGCCCAGGCCGGGCCTGGCTGTCCTCTCTCCGTCCGTCTGGCCCTTTAACGAACACCATCCAAGCTCTCCACCGTGCCAGACACCCCGGTTCGGGGGTGATGACACGGTTACCGTGGCAACCCAGGACGGAGGGGCAGTTGCTCCTTTCCTTCTGGGCTCCACAGACCGTTCCTTGTCTCCCACCCTCACCCCTGCCTGTGCGGTGGCAGCTCCTGAATGCCGTGGCGGTGGGGGGAGGAGGACAAAGGCGGCGAGGGGAAGCCAGGCTGGTGGGGGGGGGGCAGGGCAGGGGCCCAGAAACCCGGTTCCCACAGCCCAGAGCCAGCTCTGTCCGTGACCCGGCCCGGTCTCTCTGCCCGGGACCTCCGCGCAGGCGTTTCAGAGGACGGTGGATTCATCTCTTTCCCTTTTCCTTCTGGTTCATGCGCAGACCGTTTCCTTCCTCTTTTCTGCTGCAGCTGCACGGGTTTGGCGAATATCGAGTCGTCACCGCTCAGGGTCCTGCATCGCCCCCAGCGCCCTCCTGTGCCCTGGTCCCCAGTCCCCGCCGCCCCGTTCTCTGTCCCCCGTTCTCTGTCCCCGCCGCTCCGCTTTTCCACAAGGTCCCGTGGGAAATGGAGCAGCCGGGAGTCCTAAGCCTTCTTTTTTTAACGTCTAAAGAGGATTTATCCTCTCAAGTCCAAGGGCATTGTTTGGAGGAGGGGAAGGCTTTGAATGCCACACGGGGATTTTCTTATTTTTCTATCAAAACGCGAAGACACACGTGTTTTCTACGGCGAAGAAACAGGCCCCTCTCTCGGTGCCGCTGCCAGCCCCGACCCTCCCTCCCACGTGGCTCCTTCCCCTGGGCTCCCCGTGTGCGAGGTTCGTGGCGCTGTGGGCCTGCTCCCCGCCCTTCCCGGTGGGGACGTGCCCTCGTGTGCACGCGCCACGGCCTGCGTCTACCCCTGGGGGCGGGCACTGGCCACATCGGGCGTCAGTCCCAGGGGCACTGAGTTGTGAGCGTGCACCGGGTGAGGGATGGAGCAGGCTCCCGGCAGGCGGATGCACCGGGCGAGGGATGGGTTAGGGTTAGGGCACAGGTGCTCTCCACACCACTGCCCTGCGCCCACACCCCCTGCAGCTCCTCTGGCCCAGGTGGGGCCAATTTGCTGACCTCACCTTGTCCACTCCTGTCCACCATCCCCCAACGCCACCCACAGGCTGGGCTGAGCACCCCGGCTGCCCCTCCTCTCCCATCCAGCATCAGGCCCGGCCTCGGAGCTGCCGTCTCTCCCTGCCCTGGTGGCCTGGGCCCGGGGTCCGAGCCCCAGCCGGAAGCCGGCCTCCTGGGCGCGAGGAGCCAGGCCGGGCAGGCGGCGGCCACTCCTGCGGGCCGGCCAGTGCCTGGCGGTGGCAGCGCGTCCCCAGAACAGAGGACCCACAGAGGTCGGTCCGGCACACAAAGGGGGTCTGTCTGTCTGTCTGTCTGTCTGTCTCCCAGAGGCGAGGGCAGCCCAGGCCCACGCTGGCCCCGGCGCCCAGCACCCCCCTCCTTCCCCCTCCGCCTGCTGCCTGGCCCGTGGGGAGCTTTGTGTCCGTTCGTGGATCCCGGCTCCGGGAAGGCAGACAGCATCTTGGCTCGGTCCCTGGGAAACAGAACCGCGGGGACACGGCACTTGGGCCAGCGCCACCTCGGAACCGAAATCAGTCCCAGGAGAACGAGCAGGGACAGGAAGGGGAACTGAGCCAGGGGCGGGGAGGGCCAGGCTGAGGACCCGGGCACAGCTTGCGGCACCTAAAAGGTGCCCCCCACAGGCGTGCGCCCTGCGGGACTGACCCGCTCACCATTGCGTGTCTGCGCTGCTGCTGCTGCTGCTGCTGCTGCTGCGGGCGGGGCTCCTGGATTGCCCACTTCCTGTCTCTCCCGCACCCGTCAGCACAGGGCTGCAGCCAGGAGAGCAGCCAGCAGCCCCTCCAACCCCCCTGCACCCTGCCTGCCATCCCTGGGCATCCCCAGGGCCAGTCCACGCACATTTCCTCCCAGCAGCCTCCAGCAGTCCCTGGGGGACTCATCCCTTCCCTGTTCTGCACGTTCCTTTCTTTTTTTAAATATATATATTTTATTGATTTTTTACAGAGAGGAAGGGAGACGACTAGAGTCAGAAACATCGATGAGAGAGAGACATCGATCAGCTGCCTTCTGTACTCCTCCTACTGGAGCTGTGCCCGAAACCAAGGTCCATGCCCTTGACTGGAATTGAACCTGGGACCTTTCAGTCCCCAGGCCAACGCTCTATCCACTGAGCCACACCGGTTTCGGCCGCACATTTATTTATTTATTTATTTTTAATATATTTTATTGATTTTTTAGAGAGAGGAAGGGAGAGGGATAGAGAGTCAGAAACAACGATGAGAGAAAGACATCGATCAGCCACCTCCTGCACGCCCCCCACTGGGGACGTGCCCGCCACCAAGGCACATGCCCTTGACCGGAATCGAACCTGGGACCTTTCAGTCCACAGGCCACCGCTCTATCAACTGAGCCACACCGGTTTCGGCCCCTTCCGCACATTTCTGCCCCCCACTCCGCGGCCCGGCACCTAGCCCGCGCCCAGCCCGGCGTCCTCAGGCAGGCTCTGCCCCTGGCCTTTCCTCACGCTGGACGGGAGCTCGGAGGGGCAGGGAAGTGGCACTGTCAGCCCTGTGCCTGAGCACCCAGGCCAGCGCCTGACCCACCTGGGCCTGGGCGAGGGCCGACCGCCTGAGGCGCAGACGGGGTTTGGACTTAGATTCGGGGCCACAGACCCCCGGAGAGGGGAGAGGGAAGGCTCCCGGCTTGACCTCGACCGCCAGAGCCCAGCCTTCCCCGCGGCCCCCCCTGCTCGGCCCCCACTGAGCCTCCAGCGGAACAGTCTTCATCCACATCAGAGCCGGGGTCCTCCCCCCCCGGCTTCCAGTGCCCCTGCCTCTGGTGGCAGAGCTGTGGAGGGGCCCTGAGGAGTGGGACCTGAGGGTCAGGGGCGTAGGCCCAGGATGAGGCCCTCTGGGTAGGAGCCAAGTCCCGGGGTCTGCGGGGGCCAGGGTCTGTGGGGACTCAGCCTCATCAGACCTCCTCCAGCCTCTGTAAGCATCCCACCTGGGCCCACGGGGCATCAGGCTGAGGGGAGGGGTGGCCACCGGCCGAGGGAGGAAGCCAGCACCCACAGAAGCTAAGTAACAGCTCAAGGGCACCTCACAGTGGCCACACAGACATATAACATGTCCATCAAGACAGAAATCTCTCTTAAAGAACTAAAAGGGCCGAAACCGGTTTGGCTCAGTGGATAGAGCATCGGCCTGTGGACTGAAGGGTTCCAGGTTCGACTCCGGTCGGGGGCATGTACCTTGGTTGCAGGCACATCCCCAGTAGGGGGTGTGCAGGAGGCAGCTGACCCATGTCTCTTATCGATGTTTCTAACTCTCTATCCCTCTCCATTCCTCTCTGTAAAAAAAATCAATAAAATATATTTTAAAAAATACATTTTAAAATATGTTAGTGGACGGCCTGAGAGCTGTACCCTGCAGATGGAGGTGGTTCCCATTGTCGGAGGGAGGGGGCGGGAAGGAACAGGGAGTAAGTGCCCTCCTGCAGGCCGGCTCAGGGTAGGCAAGGGCCTGGCTGGGACCTGGGGTGTCGCCCCCAGCCCCGGTGTGGGCGTGGCCCTCAGAAGCCCCACCTCTCGCCAACCCTTCCCCCACCCACTCTCCGCCACTGTCCTATCAGACAGGACTGGATTAAATCATTCAATTCACACCGTCAGGACGCCTTTATTGAGGCCTGATTTGTGGACGGCATGGGAGTAAGGGCTAGGAATCGGGACCGGTTCTCACCAGCGCACCCCACTTCCTCCCTGGGCTCCCCACCAGGAAGCGGCCTCAGCCGAGAAGCATCAGTGCAGGCCCAGCCCCCTCCACCCCACAGAGGCCCTGGCTCCCCCTCCAGGGGCTGCACTGGGTCCATTTACCCGGGGACAGCAGCGAAGGCCGAGGCTGCCACCTGCGGAAGGTCCCCAGCAGGTGCAGCGGCCTCAGAGCGGCCTCCTGCTGCCTCCCTCCAGCCCTGGGCTCCCCACACCTCAGGCCAGCGCCCCACCAGCTCCCCCTCCCGCAGCACCAGCGCCTCGAGGTCCCCGGGATGGGTGCAGCCAGCCCCTCCGCCTTCAGACCCTCCGCCTTCAGGCCCAGAGCGAGGGGCAGGGCCTCGTCCTCACGCCCTTCCTCTGCGCGGCCACTGTCCGCACGGCAGCTGACCCCCCCCTTCACGAAGGAGACCCTCAGAACCCCACTCAGGAAAGCAGAGGGACCGGGGGGCAGGGGAGCAGCCCTGCTCGCAGGGGCCTCGGCGAGGCGGTGCTCAGCGTGGCCAGGCCGTTAGGAGCCTGAGGGCACCAGGGACCCCGGCATGAGCCACGTGGGTGTGCACAGCACGCGGGTGCCAGCCCGACCGAGCCAGCCCCGCCACTC
>PVJN01047116.1:0-16147 GCA_004026805.1 Lasiurus borealis
CTCACCTGCATGCCTGCCTGGTTGCCCCCAACTCCCCCCCCCACCCCCACCGCAGGCCTAATCACCCCTCACTGCCCCACCTTGCCAACATAATTGCCTCCAACTGCTCCTCCTGCTGGCATGGTCACCCCTCACAGCCCCCCCTGCTGGCCTGGTTGCCCCACACAGCCTATTGTCCAGTTGTCTGGTAATCCCCCCACTAATCCCCCTGCCAACCTAGTCACCCTACACAGCCTGCTTTTTCACTCATTTGGTCATCCCTCATTAACCCCTTTGCTGGCCTGGTCGTAGGCAGCCATCTTGTGAGGGCATGAGGGTCAATTTGCATATTACCTCTTTATTACATAGTGGTACCTGGAGATACAAGTTTAATTCGTTCTGTAACCTTGAGGTGTGGGAAACTATGAGATGCTTGAGTCGCGGTAAACTGGTGGGTCGTGTGCAGCTGGCCGATCAACGCGATTACTCGTATCTCAACTGTTGCTCATATTTCAAAGCAAAAATCGCTTGCTTGATGGCCCATATCTCAAAAATCTCGTATGTTAGGGCACTCGTATCTTGAGTTCCACTGAATAGGATTGTACTGAAAAGGCAGTATGTAATAAAATGAAATAAAGTGAAAATATATACTTCCTACATGAATTTTGAACATGTTTCCTAGATTACCATTTGTAGTAATTTTGAATAGTGATAGCAAGAAAAAAAAATAGGAATGAAAACTAACCAGGTAAAGATAAAATGTAGTCTTGCTTCAAAAATTTTACCAACATCCTGACAGTATTTTTGGCAATTATTTAACTAATAGAGGCTTGGTGCATGAAAATTCATGCAATGGAGGGCAGGGTTCCCTCAGCCTGGCCTGCCCACTCTCACAGTCTGGGAGCCCTCAAGGGTGGGAGGTGACATGGTGATCAGGGAAAGGCAATGCTCCCAACATACTTCTACTGCTGCCACTGCCAGCAGCTCAAGCCTTGGCCGTCCCTGGTTACTTGAGCCTCAGGCTGGCCATGGGCAGCTGGGCAGCCACCATCTGAGGTATGCCTGTGCCTTGGGCTGGCCCTAGGCAGCTGGACAGCTGCCATTCAAGGCTTGCCTGCACCTTGGCTAGCCCTGCTTGCTGGGCCTCAGTCGGTGAGGGGGGAGGGTATGTAGGGTGTGCAGGAGGACCAGAGGCCCCTGTTTGAGGGGACTGGGTACTGCCATCTGTGGTTGTGAGTGCCAACATCTTGTTAGGTTGTGATGGTCAATTAGCATATTCCCTCTTTATTATATAGGATCATTTCACTGAGTATGTGATAATTGTGAACATTCCATTAGAGGCCAACTTTTCACCATGTATGTATGCATACAGAATTGAACTTTGTGTTAGATTTTTGTTTTTGCCTTTAATAATTGATTAATTGAGGACACAGCAGAACATGTTTCTGTTTATGTTATTTTTCATTTCATAAATTTTTAAATATCACTTTTATAGCATCATGCATACCATATATGTATATTAAAATATGTGAGTTGAATATTTATGCAACATGACTAAGAAGAGGGCCAAATGAAGGAGTGAGTGGCTTTCATTGGATGGGCCAAGAAAACTGTTCGTTATTTTCTGATCAAATCCCTTTTGGAATTGATGACTTAATTTATTTAGAAAAATAAAAATAAAAATAAAACAATAGAAAGAGGAGAATATAGAGGTTTAAATGTGTAGAGAAAGAGATAAATGTAATTCTATGCATTTTTTTAAGATAAAGAGCACAGTGAAAGTATGTAGAGATATATGGGGACATGTCCAACTTTGTCGATGCAATAAATGGACAATTAAATAACCAACCTGAGTCTCTATTTTTGTGGATTAACACAAAACCATTAACTTATAAGGTTATATAATTCAGAAAGAGAAAAGATTTAGAAGGAAAAAAACACACATATTTTTTATGTAACTTTTTGTTTTGCAATATGAGACCTCTGTTACATGATATTGAGTATCTACTCCAAAGCAGGGGGTGGGCGAAATGGAATTATTTGAACTACCTATGAAGTCAGTGGCTAATAAAAGGCATGAAGAACTTTTAATTTGTCTATCAGCTAGCTAGCTATATGGTTTCTTTTCATTGGTAGTGTTTCCAACAACTTAAAATTATATAGAGAATAAAGGAATATTAGTATATACAAATGTTGAACATTTATTTTTGATTGGGTCAACAAAAAATTATGGGAAATTAAACATACTCTTTTTCCTTCCTAGAAGATAGCATCAAAATTTTCTCTTTTATGCAAGTTGAAAATCTTTAATACCTTTAATATGTTCAACAACAATTCATAAGAATTCATTATTTAGTTGGCAAAAGTAGGTTTACAGTTGAGAGTACACAGAACAGAGTTTTTATTATTTATTTATGATTGTATTATTTATTGTCATGACAACTATAAACCCACTTTTACCCACCATGTGTATAGATATCCATTTCTATCTCCCTTCCCTTTTCTACATGCTGTTTTTCTGAGTATATAACCTATGCTTTGGACTTGGCTCTGCTTTTTGTTAAGAGTTTCATTTTATGCATGTTGATCATAGCAGTACAAATTTTCTGTAATTAGAAAGCAGCTCTTGGAAATGGATAATTAAACCAAATTCATCAGTTTACCACATGGAGATCTTTAAAAGGACTGAGAAAGATCATTTTCTCAATATAATTGTAGATATAAATATTTTTATGAAATAATCTAGACGCTGACTGATTTAAAACAAAATAATATTTTATATCTCAAGTAATTTTCTAGGTTTAATAACAGATGATAAATTTACTAAGTCTAAGCCATAATATATAAGCAGGGAACATATAGATTATTTAAAATAGGTGAATTTAGGTTCCATTTTTTCCTGTTGTGTCATATATTTTTAATTTAATTAGTCAAAAGTAGAAATATAAACTCACTAGGTCTCTTAATTGTGAAAGACTTTCTTCTAAGTTTTATAAGTAGTTTTTCAACCTTAAGTCAGATGTAGGATTTAAAACATAGTAGCTATCAGGTTAAGAAACAATTATTAGTGTTATTTGAACACGATCACTCTTTTTTATAAAAAAAGCTTTCTGAAAAGAACTTCAAACTTAATTCTAATGAAATAATTGATATTACATAAAAGTAGAATTACATGAGATACATAAGGAATTTAAAAACAAAACAAAACAAAACAAAACACTGGTTTGGACCTCTGGTCTAGACTAGATTTCAACAACTTAAGCTTTACATCAATTCTGTAGTCCATCTTAACCACAGAGTTCTCACTTTAAGGAGAAAGATCCCAAGGCCAATTTGTAATAGGCAGCAGTCAGTGCTACTAAACTGAATCACGTATGTGGTGCAGCAAGAAATAAAATGCATAGCCCAGAAATGTCTGGGTATATATAATACTTTGCAAGCGTTATCAAACTGGGTTATGGGACTGGAACAGTAAGAAACTTAAAACCTCAGATGTTGAGCCTGATTTGAAAGGCTAACAATGTGTCCCACCTCACACTGGACATAAATGGAAAGAAGACAGTATGCATTTCTGGACTGATCTGTCTCAGTGGGTGTCTCTCAACATGTTAGCTGCTGATACCATTGAATTTAAGAGGCACCCACATGAGAAATATGGAGCCTCGATGGAAAAGACTTAACTTTTAATATGAATTTGATCTTCTATGTTACATTTTAATTGCTTTCTAGCAGACAAAAGTTTAGGAAAAAAAGTAAAAGTAATTTTAACCAAGCTATAAATATTATTATATTAGATTATACTTAATAAATAATTCAAATTTTCTTTCAAATTCAGAGATACACATAAATCATGTCTTTGCCCATTTTAAAACTGAGTTGTTCTCAGTTTTGTTTTCTAGTTTAACTTTCCATAGGGAAGGAGAGAGAGAGAGAGCATGGATTGACATTTTTAGCACCATTTATTAAACCTTTTATAGATCATTTTTATGCTTACCATGAAAACCCATTTCAAATTTTTGTAAGATGTGAAAACACAATTTAAATTCTACTTTATTATGAAAACTTATTTTATTATCTCTGCTTTTTAATACTACCTTTTAAAAAATCTGATAAGCTTTAATGCATTGACCTTTTGAGTTATATCAAGTAAAACTCTAGCAATGCACTTAGAAGGCTGTCAGATCTATTAATAAGCTGGTCAGTATTTTTTATACCTAAAAGCAGAATGAAACCATTTTTAAAAATCTCTAGATTTGGGTTTGTGAATGAAATAGACTTGGGAATATTCAAATTCTGTGTAGGCAAGATGAATTAAGACCCATACACATAAATGTGGTAAGATAAGTAAAATGTTCAAAATAAATTGAAATAGAGGTGAACCATGATGGTGGCATAAGTAAACACCTGCACTTGCTATCTCTCACAACTATATCAAAATTATATGATAGAACAACTATCATCCAGAGCTGCAGGAAAGCTGGCTGAGTGGAAGTTCAACAACTAGAAGTAAAGAAAAAAAGCAATTGAGACTGGTAGGAGATGCAAAGGAATGCGCAGAACAGGCTGGTAACTGGGTGCACTGCTTTTTTTTTTCCAATTGGGAGAGAGGTACAAGCTCCCAATTACTCTAAACTTCAGTTCTGCGAGACTCTGGGGACCCAGACACATACAGGGAAAAACTGGACAGTCTGGCATCAGGCCAGAATGCGAGGGCAGCTTTCTATCATAGGAGGTGCTCACAGTTGTCATTGTTCCTGTGCCAGGACCTCTCCCATGGAGGGCTGACTGGAAGCCATTGCTTTTTGCTATGCACTGGTGATTCTCTGAGACCCCACCCAATTTACAACCCATTCAAGCTGTGAGTAGTGGCTTTTGCATATGAATGACCTGTCTTTTCTCAGCCTAAAACTTGTCAAACAGGTAGCAACTGGGTCAGGGAACCCCAAAGTTTCCAAATGAAGGCCCAGGGTCTGGCAGCAGCAGCCTGCCTTGCTTCAAAGCTAGACCTCATTTGGGCACTTTAAAACCTGATACAAAGCTCTCTATGTAGTTCCTACTGGATGGCCACAGGCAGTGGCTGACTTTTCACCTCTT
Organism: Lasiurus borealis; assembly: GCA_004026805.1. Classification (NCBI taxonomy): domain Eukaryota; kingdom Metazoa; phylum Chordata; class Mammalia; order Chiroptera; family Vespertilionidae; genus Lasiurus; species Lasiurus borealis. Next base: position 5,074 of record PVJN01047116.1, read on the forward strand.
TGAGGATCCAAGAGCCAGTGTACCCAGTGGTCCATGTGAGACTATGCAAGACTACAACTCCACACATCCATAAGAGACATACTCAAGGGGCTGACTCAGTGAGCACTAAAGCCCCAATGAAGCAAGTCATTCTCCATAAGGGTGTCTCCTGCACAGCAGTTTTTTTTTCATGGTAGACACAGTTCGTCCTCATAGCCAATTGGCCTAGAGGTCAATTCCTCCCAGTGCTACCAATAGCAATTAAGGCTTAACTACAACAAAACTATGCACACAGCCCACAAAGGGGTACATCAAGAGTGTCCATCTCAGGTGATTGGGGAGGCTGAGCCACTGTGTTCTATAGGGCACCTACCACACAAAGTCACTCTATCAACACAGGGAAGCAGCCAAAATGCAGAGACAGAAAAAAAAAGGTCACAAATAAAAGAAATGGAGGCAAGCAAACTACAGGATATAAGGTTAATCAAGAATCTTCTAGAAACCTCTAGGGAACTTAGTGATATCTTCAAGGATTTTAGTGAGAATGCCAAAAAAATGGAAAGAACAAATCAGAAATTAAGCATACACTAACTGAAATGAAGAATAATATACAGAGGTTCAATAGTAGACTAGAGGATCCCAAGAATCAAGTCAAAGATTTAAAATATGAGGAAGCAAAAAACACCAAACCAGAAAAGAAAAAAGAATCCAAAAATATGAAGATAGTGTAAGGAGCCTCTGGGACGATTTCAAGCATACCAACATCAGAATAATGGAGAAGAAGAGAGAAAGCAAGATATTGAAAACCTATTTGAAGAAACAATGACAGAAAACTTCCCCTACCTGGTGAAAGAAATAGACTTACAAGTCCAGGAAGCACGCAGAACCCCAAACAAGAAGAATCCAAAGGGGACCACACCAAGATATATCATTATTAAAAGGCAAAAGACAGAGAATCTTGAAATCAGCAAGACAAAACAGTTCCATACAAGGAAGCACCCATATGATTGGAAATCACTTAGCTGATTTCTCAACAGAAACTATGAAGGCCAGACAGGAGTGGCAAAGAATATTCAAAGTGATAAATAGCAATAATCTACAATCAAAATTATCCAGCAAAGCTATCATTCAGAATTGAAGGTCAGATAAAGAGTTCACAAACAAGAAAAAGCTATAGGAGTTCATCACCACCAAACTAGTATTATATGAAATGCTGAAGGGTATTCTTTAAGAAGAGGAAGAAGAAAAAGATAAAGATAAAAAAAATTATGAACCAAGTGAGAACAAACACATATCTATCAGCAAGTGAATGTAAAAATCAAATGAATAAAAAATCTGATGAACAGAATAAACTAGTTAATATAATAGAATCAGGGACATAGAAAGGGAGTAGACTGCCAATTCTTGGGGGAAAAGGGGTGTGGGGTGTGAAAAGAGATTGGACAAAAACCTTATACCTATGGATGAAGACAGTAATGGGTGGGGGGAGCGGGCACTGAGTGCATGTGGTGTGGTGGGAACCAGGTGGAGGGGAGCTATGGGAGGGAAAAAAGGGAACATCTAAAATAATCTAAAGAATAAAGATTGAAAAATAATAAAAATAAAAAATAAATTGAAATAACAACAAATTTCAAGACAAGGATATCTACCCAGAATTGAGTGCTTCACAGTTTACTGAGACTGACTATCCTATCTAATAAAATATTCATATGCAAATTGACTGCACCTTCACTACACCCAAAAGCCATGCCCACCAGCCAATCAGGATTGAGTATACAAATTAACCCATTCAAGATGGCTGTGGCCACAGAGCGAGCAAGAAGTTTGGGTTTCCCCAGTGATGGAGGAAGCCAAACTTCCTGGCTATCCCTGTCCTCTGCTCACGGCTACAAAGTTTTAATTATAGAAGACAAATAAATCCCAACAAAAATGGCAGTAGCCATGGAGCTGGAGAGAGCAGGAGGAGGCTTGAATTGCCCCAGCGATCGAGGAAGCCAAGCTTTCTGGCTATCTTTGTCCTCCACTCAAGGCTACAAAGTTTTAATTATAGAAGACAAATAAATCTCAACAAAAACGGCAGTAGCCATGGAGCTGGAGAGAGCAGGAGGAGGCTTGAATTGCCCCAGCGATGGAGGAAGCCAAGCTTTCTGTCTTCCCTGGCTGGTCCAGGCCTCCACTGAAGGCTAAAAAGTTTCAATTATAGAAGATAAATAAATCCCAGATCCCAGGGCCTCTACTTGAGTCAATGGTGGGGGGTGGGGGGGAGCTAGCCAGCCTGAAAAGCACCACAGGCCCCTTACCCAGGCAGCCCCATGCCCTGAAGAGACTCCCACCCTGATCCAGGACACCCTTCCAAGCAAGCCAGCTGACTCCCACCAGTGCACCAAGCCTCTATCCTATCTAATAAAGAGTGATATGCAAATTGACCCTCACTCCAACACACAAAATGGCCACCCCCATGTGAACACAGATGGCTGTCAAAGGATGGCCAGCAGAGGAGGTTAGTTGGAGGGACCAGGCCTTCAAGGGAGAGCAGTTAGGGGTGACCAGACTGGCAGAGGAGGGAATTTGGGGGTAACTGGGCCTGCAGGGAAGGGCAATTGGGGGGAACCAGGCATGGAGAGGAGGGCAGTTAGGGGTGACCATGGCTATAGAGGAGGACAGTTAGGGGTAACCAGACTGGCAGGGGAGGATAGTTGGAGGCAATCAGGCTGGCAGGGAAGTGATTAATGGGTGATCAGACTGCCAGGCAGAAGCAGGGGCAATCAGGAAGACAGGCAGGTGAGCAGTTGGAAGCCAGCAGTCTTGGATTTTGTGAAGGATGTCTGGCAGCCTGTTTAGGGATGTCCAACTGCCAATCAGTCCTAAATGGGCTTTCGGACATCCCTCAAGGGGTCACAGATTGGAGAGGGGTACCCCCCCACGTGCATGAATTTTGTGCACCAGGCCTCTAGTAACTTACAATAAAAAGGAGGAGGTTGGAAGTTATATGCTTCAAACTAAATGTATGGTCAAAATGTAAGATGTGGCATGTACATAAAATACTAAGATTCAAATTAAGTGGATTTCTCAAAGTACAGTAAACTATGTGTGTGTCTGTGTGTGTGTGTGTGTGTGTGTGTGTGTGCGTGTGTGTGTGTGTGTGTGTGTGTGTGTGTGTCTGTGGTAATTTATAGTCTGTGGATAGCACTTCAAGATAATAATAATAAAAGGAACATAAGGAACATCATAAAACATTCTCTTTATATCTGATAGGATTGAAAACCACAAATTAAATTGATATACAGCAACCTGACTTAATAAATGTGATTGTTAGCATTAGCATTCATTTATTTCCTGCTGATCTTAAAACCTGATTGCAGTTCCCATTCTTCTAAGTATTAGATATGCTTTATATGCAATTTGGGTTCTTTAAATTTTGTTTTACTTGAAAGGTTACATCCCTTATTATGCCTTGCTGCTATCCCTAACTCTGTGTACAGTGTCAATATTTTCTTCCCTGACTGGGATGCTTTGCATATGTGTACTTGACCTTGTGTATTCTTCTGGATTGTGCAATTTTTGGTTATATAGTCTGTGAATGTATAAGTCAGAAAGCTGATGTCAGTGGGATAATAGATAAAGTACACCTTTGGGTCTGGCAAGTTCAGCAAGTAAGTACTGTGCTCTGGCACCCAATTTGTTTAGATTGGTTTCTCTTCATTTCAGTCATTGGGGGCTTGGGTGGAAGATAAATAATACAGTTAATTTGGAAAATCCCTATTTTTACAGTGGGTTAACAGTCCACTTGGAATTCAGCATAAAAAAGTATGTTTAATACAAAATTATGCTCATGGTCCACATATATGAGTTGCACAATGAATAGAAAATCCCTCTAAAATACTGTTCATGGCTTTCTGTTAATGAAGATTAGAAGACTGATATCAATTATGATATCTCTGTGTTTATCCAAAGAGATGTTATCATGAAGGGATGAGATGATTTATGTTACGTACTGCTTATCAGTTCTGGGTTTGACTTGGGAGTCACTTAGGCTTTTAAGAAGACCAAATTATCTTTTGTTTTCACAGCTCTGCAGAGTTGTAGATGTGCCTGTTCACTGATAAATCGTTTCTTCTTTTAGTGAAGCTCTCATGTTCTGTCATTTCATCTTTCAAATTCGACCTTTGAGGACTGATTTATTACAGGGACAGTCATTTTGTTTAATACCTCCTTTATGTCATCGTTAAGATCCATATTTCTAAATACTACTTTAATTTCACAACTCTCTCTTTTAATAAATATAAGGCAAAATTTATATCAAAACTAATACTTTCATCCTTCTCTTAATACCTTCCAAATAAGCCACTATTCCACATCTATTCATTTCAAATTTTAAAGGTTAAACCAATGTGATTATTATCCTTTCTGCATTGAATACACAATTTTCATTCTCATTCTCATGTCTTAAAATTTGAGTCAATGATTTACAATGGCTAATGCTAATTTTTAACATGAAAATACTATCTAAATGCTTGCTCAGAGTGTAAATGTACTATCATTTTAGTTGAATAGCTATATTTGCCAATTAAATTATAAAATGTCATCTATTTGTGCTAAATTATATATTAGATATTTCTTTATGACTTTGAGTGATGTAATTATTTCATCAGTTTCCCAGTGAAATTGCTGCATTATTAATATATTATCACATCTGGAATAAAAATTTGTGAGAATTAAAGATCATTTTAGCTATAGAAAAATACCAAAATACCATAAGTGAAACTGCTAATGTTAAAAATCTTAGAGTTTTCATAATAGATTTAAATTTATGTATTATGCTTCAAATTATTTCAATTATTTCCCTTCTTTTGGCCTTTAAGTTGCTCTTTCTCATAAAGTAATATATACAACTCTTAAAATTTGACACATATCTGCACTCAATGAGCTTATTTTTTTAAACTCAAAAGATTTTTGTCTTAATCACATGTTACACTTATACTTGTTATTGATACCTAGAATTTTTAAAAGTTCAGGTCTTAGAAACATAGTTTTATGTATTTATTTTACATTTTTACATCATGTATAATAGAGCTATTATCTAAGATTGAAGGTTTTAAGCCCTAGCCAGTTATCTCAGTGGATAGAGCATCATCCTGTGGACTAAAGGATCCCAGGTTTGATTTCCATCAAGAGCACATACCTAGGTTGCACACTCAATCCCTGGCCCTGGTCTGTGTGTGCTGGAGGCAACCAATCGATGTGTCTCTCTCACATCAATACTTCTCTTGGTGTGTCTCTCCCCATCCCTTCCACTCTTAAAAATCAATGGGAAAATAACCTCGGGTGGGGATCAACAAAATAAAAAAATAAAATTGAAGCTTTTACAAATTAGCAAATAATCTACACATTTTTAAACCTATTGTATTATTATGAAAATATAAACTTTAACAATTAATAGAAAAGTGATTGTATATATTGAGGAATATTAAAATGTCAACTTAAACAGAATCAAATACTGAGTGAAAAGATATTTATATGTAACTTTTTTGCTCTGTGACAGTCGTTCTTAAGAATACTTTTAATGGACATGCATTTTCAATTAATGTACTGTTGTTTTTCACTATTGTTTCTTGTTTAGTCAGTTGGCTTTAATTCAATACTGTGGAAAAGAAAAAATAATATATTTTTTGAAATATTTAGTTTACGATGGCTAAATTATTTTCAAGTGCTGTGAATACTGAATCACTAAAGAAAAAAATTAAGAAGGCTTTACAAAAAACAGCACCAGAAATCTTGACATTAGCCTATATAGTTGTGATGGCTGCGATGGTATTGGCAGAATATAGGAGAGAAGGGAGGCCTTGGTAAATTTTTATAACTTATCTAAGTTTAGTACAGTTTTATAGTATCAATTTTGATCATGAGAATTCTCGAAATCTCATAGTAAAGTAAATGTGTCGCACAATCTTTCTGTTTTCTTCAAATCTTAAAGGGTCTAAACATTTAAAATGTATGTATTAAAAGGGGAAATGAGAAAAGTAAGTAGCAGTGAAAACTGTTTGTCACTTTATTATTGGTTAATTTTTCCAAAATAGTTTCAAGATTAATTCCTAAAGCTTGTATTATGTATCTTCTAGGATCTTAAGCTCCATCTAGAAGGGTTAGCCTGTGTATGAAGGGGGAAAGAGAGATCATGTTATCTCAAAAAGAAGAGTCTGGTATTCATTGACAGGAATTATTCATATCAACCCAAACCTGACCATGATAGAGTGGATCTGAAAATGTAATCACTGCTGAAGGAGACTGGTTTATTAATCAGTGTCTTTGACACTAGGTCTTACATAACTTTTCACTTTTCTAATCTTAGAATCCTAGAAATACTCTCACCTTTAATTTTGGGTTTTAAGACAAAAAAATCTATGACTAAGCCACTCTTCTAAGTGCATTTATTGGTTCAATGACGAAATGAAGTGATTTTACATGTTCTTGCCTATGCACTTGTCTTTTGCCAGCAAATCACACTTAGGGTGCTAGCCCACTAGACCATGATAATAGACTAGCAATAACGTATAAATAAGCAAGTGTGTTTGTCAAATGAATTTCTACAATCCAATTTGAAATCTAGAGTAGATTTCAAACTCATAAATGATCTCCCAGAGTCTGTTCTAAAATTTAAAAGTTCCTCTCTCAAAAATAGTAGTTTTGAAACATACCCATAAATTGCTTAACTCTTTTAAAGGACCATCAGCAAATATTTTCACCAAATATACTTTCTTGATGTGACTACATATGACATCTTAAATTACAGGTTTTTAATAATCATTTTAAGTGAAATATACAGTTGGGATAAGGCATTGCTGCCCAAGACCATATGTACTGCTTTGTTTCCTGCCAAAGTAATTGTGGTCATGTAGCTTCGACCTCTCTTTGGGCAAGATATTTATCTTTCTTTGCTTTAATCTGTCCTAATTACTTTGGTTTCTTTACCACCATCACTCACAAAGAACCTAATTGCTTTCTTTGAGATGTCAGCCTTACTTGAAATCACCAATATGCTTTGTCACTGAGGGAGAAGCTGAGCATCTGTTATCACATCATCACCTCTTCTTCTCATGAAAAAAGCAGCTGCAGCTGTTTTTCGTAAGATTTCTCATTTCATGTTCAGGGTTATGGAAAGGTTGATGTCTTTTCTTTTTCTTTTTCTTTTTTTTTCCTGTAAGATGATTTATTGAAGGAAGATTGGGATTTTAAGAAGTTCCCCTACTATTTTATTTAGCAGTGACTTACACTATATTTTCTGTCATGGAGTCACTCAGAGTTTTTTTTTTATTCTAGCTTTTCATGAAGTAATATGCAACTTTTAACAACTACTTAGAAATTAATCCACTGTCTTATTTATATTATACTATCTCACTTCTAACCCAAGCAATCAACACAGATGTGAAAGACACCCTATTCTAGTATTTTCACCCCAGTTGTGATATCTCTCTTTAATAAATCATAATTTGAAGATTTTTTTCCTCTATTTCCTATGTTCATAAAGAATGGGAAGTATTAGATATTGAGTGCATCTAAAAAACACACACACACATGCACACGCACACACAGATATATTTTTTTTGAAAAAAGATTCATTACTTCCAAAATGTCTCTAAACATCCCTTTATAGATTTTTGAAATACATTCACTTGTACTCCTTTACCAATATAAAAATTGAATAATAAAAAATAGGAACCAAATAACCTACACAAGCAGAAGTGACTCATTTTCATATCAAATGTCTTATTCATACAAGTAGTAGCAGACAATGTATTTATTGGGAGACCCTGGAGGCCTGTGCCCTGAACCTACATTGCCAGTAACTTCTAAGACCATTACTCATAATTGTTTGATGAAGATATATATATTAAAATATTTCGTTGTCCTTGTGTTGCACGGGGCACACTCCCCTGCATTCATCCACATGGCTCATGATCCTGTGGGTCCCACAGAATGGACTAATAGACTTTAATTAGTTTGGATGCTGAACTGGACCCAACTGCAACATGGAAAGGAAGCTCTCGACACTGGCCTTGCTTCGAACTCTTCTGGAAGCCCAGCTGCACCTCTTTCAGGACTGGTTTAAGGGCCATGGGACTGGGGAACCTCAGGAATGTAACTCCACACAAACGAAGTCTTCTTCTGCCACATCTCCTTCTTCTGGCGGGTCTTCTGAAGTTGTTCAAGTCAGTGGTACTCAAAGAAACTTGCTCCCAAGAGCAATGGGAAGTTCAATTCTCCCATAACACTGTGACTTTCTTAATGTTAAAAAAATGGGAACACAGGCAATATACCTTTTTAACAGAGGATAGGCTAATATGATTACATATACCCACCATTGGGACTGGAGAATTTCCCCTTTTATTCACTCACATGAACAAGCAGAAGTTTCAAGACAGAAACTGAGGATGGAAGCAAAATAAAGGTAACAAGGGACCTTAAGCCTCCTGTTGATGTTAGAAATATTTTATTCTCTCTGTAGAGATGTAATTCTACCCCATAGTGTTACTATATCTTAATCAGTAAATTCAAGTCCCAAACACAGATTTTTTTTCTCCAATTTAATGATAAAATTAGAATCATTGTATATAAACTCACCAAACCTTTATTTGACATTAATCTCTGTTTCTAAAAGTCTTAACCTACTAATACACCTCTTTCATTTTTCTTTTCATATAAAACATTTTAGAAATATATGTATATTTGCTACTTCAGATTTTAGTTCTGAACCCATTAATATCTAATTTCTTTTGAATCTGTTTAGGATGGAGATTGCTTATGATCTAATTCTAAATCTACTATAACTGTATCAAACACTTCCATGGTGTTTACCATATAATATAGAATTAGATTTATGATTTATTTAATGAAAATATTGCTTTATTATTAAATACTTAAAGGCTAATAATCATAGGAACAAATAAGAAAACTAAAGCTCAATCTACAAAGAGTAATCCATTCATAGTATACGATGGTCATTTTAATTACATTTTCACTTGGTTAAATATTTAATCTAAGATGTAAATTATTTTCTTTTGACTATTATATATGCAGTATTATACAATATAGATCGTGAAAAAATAGTTATTAAATTTGAAATGATATTAGACTAAATAATCTAGAACATTGAAAATCTTTTTTAGGTAGTCATTAAAAAATCATTATACATGTTTCCTAAGAGAGATCTAAATTGAATATATATCATTATCATGTTCTGATTGATTCAAAACAGGAACACTAAATACCATATTCCCTAAAAACCATATTTGCCAGAAATCAGTTTCCAAATTTAGTGAATTATACATAGAAATTTCTTATAGAAGCATGTTTATTGTTTGAATGGCCAGTATATGTGAAGCCACAGTTTATGAAAGGTAAACACATAGGAGGGAAGTGAGATGGAATACTTATTTTTTAAAAGACTATATTTTATTTTAATATTTATTTCATCATGCTAAAATTTTTCCAATTTTACTGAAGAGGAGAAGGAAAATATTAGAAGTTTCCTCCCTGTATCAATTATCATTTGTTAGTTTCTAAATGTAATTACAGTTGATAGTTTTTTGTCCTAAAACTTATGTTTTAATTTGTAATCACTAACTTAACAATTTATTTTTATGATTTACATACAAATAGGATTATACTAAAAACCCTATTCTAAAATATCATAATGCACATATCATAAAAAAAACTTTTAAAATTAAACATATATAAATTGCCTTTACTCTTTTATAAGGACTACATATTACTTCATCTTTTGGATACCCCATAATTTATTTTAAAAACCCATATTGATTAATATTTATTGCATTTCTATAAATAAGTTATATATATATATATATATACAGTGGTACCTCGAGATACAAGTTTAATTCATTCAGTAACCTTGAGGCTTTGGAAACTATGAGATGCTCGAGTCTTGGTAAACTGGTGGGTCGTATGCAGCCAACCGATCCACGCGATTACTCCTATCTCAAATGTTGCTCGTATTTCAAAGCAAAATTCGCTCACTCAATGGCTCATATCTCAAAAATCTCGTATGTTAGGGCACTCGTATCTCGAGGTACCATTGTGTATATATATTTAATTGATTTTAGAAAGGAAGGGAGAGGGAGAGAAAGATTGAAACATCAATGATGAGAGAGAATCATTGATCAGTTGCCTCCATGGTACCTACTGGGGATTGCACCCCCATCCCAGGCACATACCCTTGCCTGGAACCTAACACAAGACCCTTCAGTCCATAGGCCTACACTCTATCCACTGAACCAAACCAGCTAAGGCTATATCTCTATTATTTGTTATGCAACTATACTATATATTTTTAGAAAGTATAACTGCCCTACTCTATTTCATGTGTCTATCTGTGTTAATACCACTCACCACTAGTCTCAAGTTGATTTCCCCCATTGCTCTATTATATTCAAAGAGCAATTTCAGACTCAAAAAAATGCATTCCAGTTAGCTCAATAATAAAGTTCTCCCCCAATAGTCAGCTACATTTAATATTATCCATCCAAACTAGGCTTCTAAATTAGTGACAATATTTCACAACTGAAATTCATGACAACTACAAAGAATTTCCTATAAGGAGTAGCTGCCATATTTATTACTTGTCCCACGTGTCAACTTTCAAACAAAAATTCTGGGAAACAAACTGCAGTACGTATTTATTTGCACATGTAGAATAATTAGGTGTCAATATAAGTCTGGAAAATATAAAATAAAACATCTGCTATCCTTAAACTGGATTTATTCCACAGATCTTTTTAATTTAATGAAAATCACCCAGCAGAATATGTTGAGGATCTTTATTAAAATTATAACTATGTTTTATGACACAGTTGTATATAGCTCAATTATAATGGGTGGTGTACACTTTTTGTGATGCTTTTTAAACTCGGTGGACTTATGCTTTGAATGACAATGTAGTGAAGGCTATATAGCTGTGTCCTTTCCATCTGTTTTCTTTTTGACAAGACTTGGTTCTTTAAGGAGGCATGAATCATAACCAGATATCTTCAAAGCAATTAAGTTCATAGTCAGATGCCAACCTAAACAGTGATGGGAAAAC
>PVJN01047117.1:0-16146 GCA_004026805.1 Lasiurus borealis
TATTTCTTCTTTGATCTCTTTGTTAACCCAGTCATTGTTTATTAGCATGCTATTTCACTTCCAGGTATTTATTTTTTTATTGTAGTTGATTTCCAGTTTTATGCCATTGTAATCTGAGAAAATGCTTGATATGATTTCTATCTTCTTGAATTTGAAGAGACTTTGCCTGTCCCAATATATGGTCTATCTTTGAAAAATGACCCAGGTGCACTTGAGAAGAACGTATATTTTGTGGCTCTGGGGTGAAATGTTCTGAAGATGTCAATTAATTCTATCTGAGCCAGTGAGTCATTTAGGATTGATGTTTCTTTGCTGATTTTTTGTTTAGAGGATTTGTCCAGTGGTGTTAATGGGGCATTATAGTCCCCTATTATGACTGTATTGCTGTCAATCTCTCCCTTGATATCCTCCAGGATATTTTTTTTTTAATGTATTTGGGTGCTCCTGTATTGTGTGTGTATATGTTTACCAGAGTTATTTCTTCTTGTTGGATTGCTCTCTTTAGTATGATGAAATGGCCTTCCTTATCTCTTGTTATGTCTTTCACTTTGAGATCTAATTTGTCAGATATAAGTATTGCTACCCCAGCGTGTTTTCATTTTCATTCACCTGAAATACCTTTTATCATTCCTTTACCATCAGTCTGTGTGAGTCCTTTTTTCTGAGGTGGGTTTCCTGTAGACAGCAGATACAAAAGTCATGTTTTCTTATCTACTCAGCTACCATATATCTTTTGATTGGGGCATTTATTCCATTTACATTTAAAGTTATTATTGATAGGTACTTGTTTGTCACCATTTTTACTCTTTACACCTGTGTTCCTTCTTCACTTCCTACTTCTTCTTTTTGCAGCAAACCTTTTAGCATATCTTGCATTGCTGATCTCCCTTAGTCCTTTTTTGTCTGTGAAACTCCTGATTTCACCCTAAATTTTAATTGATAGCTTTGCTGGGTACAACATTCTCGGATTCAGATCCTTCATTTGCATGACTCTGTATATTTCATTCCATTCCCTTCTGGCCTGATGTGTTTCTGTTGAGAAATAAGTTGATATTGAGAAGAAGAAATAAAGTAAGAGAGAAAAGAAAGAAAATAAAAAAGAAGGGGGGGGATTATTCAGGGAGAAAACTCCAATAGAACAATTTATCCAAAAAAATGCAAACAGCAAACACCCAGAGATGAATGCAAACTACAAACAACAACTAATAACAAGTGAGGAGAGAAAAATAGAACCCTCCAAAAAAGAGAGAAACAATTACACAAACAAATAAATAAAAATACAATATAATCAGCAATCAAACAAATAACAACAATAGGACAGAGAGAAAAATAAAAATAAAATAAAAATCATAAAACAAACAAAAACACAAAGAAACAACAACCAAAAAAGGTAAGAGAGAAAAAAACTTGGGTAGTGAAAAAAGAGAAGTGTGAAGTGTGTTTGGACTTGGGGCAGGGGATTGGAGATTAGATATATAAGTAGGATTAATTTTTAATGAGGTAAAAAGAGGGAATAGGGAACATCTAAACCAGGAATAGGGTAAAAGAAACAGAACAACAAAGGGGAAAAAGTAAGGAAGAGAATGTTGGCATAGAGATACAGTTGAGATAGAGTAAAAGCATGCTAAAGGAAAAATGAAAATAAAATGTAGAACACTAATCCCAAAATAAAATAAAATAAGATGAAACTTTTTAAAAAAGGTAAAACAATAGTAAGAATAATGCTAATTAAAAATAAAATAACTCAAAAGGTAAAATCAATTGAGAAAAAAATTTAAAAATTAGTTTCTTAAGTAAGAAATGAAAAATAAAAATGTGTAGTAGTGAAAGTCATTCACTTCTTCTACTGTTCTGTTTGGCATACCTGTTTCCTGTCAGAAAGTCAGGACAGTACTGAAGCTCCCTGCATTCCACTACTCCTCTGTGTTGTAAGCCACAATCCTGTTTTCAAGCAGGCAATATTTCTTTGTTTCTCAGGCCACCTTTAGTCGTATTTACCCACAAGTCAATTTGTGATTCAACTCCTGGATGGCAGTATCTCTGTATTGACATCTGGGACTATAATTTCTCTCTTCCAAGTATTTAGATTTTGTTTTCCCTGCCACACTTAGTACTGGTTTGGGGGAATGGACTGCCCCAGAGCATGTTTTCTGATCATTTCTCCCTTCTCTGATGTCCAGGATCCACAAAAACAAATTTCCCCTTCAGTCTCTGAGAGTGTTTTTAATTGGATGTTCCTATGTACTAGGCTTAGTAATCAAAAGCAAGGATTTAAAGAGAAAAAAAGCCGGAATAAGCATGTGAACTCACTATTTTTTCTCCCCCAGCACTGTGTGTGACACTGTGCATGTATCTGTGCATATATTTTTCCCTTGGCACTAAGCAGCCAGTATACTGGTAAAACTTCAGGCTGCCTTTCTGTGCCCAGCCCAGCTATGGGTTGATTTTCAGCGTTCCCTTCTGCCAGAAGCCCTGTGGATCCCCTTCCACATTCACAGACTATGCTGCCCCCAATCTCTGCAGATTTTGTGGGGTGCAGACTTCCTCTGAACCTCGAGGTCCCGCTGCACACATTTCTCCCTCCAGCCAGAATCGCAGACCTCACCTTTCTCTAAACGAAATCTGACCTATTCCTAAGGAGGTGCAGGGCTTATCCAAGTCCACATATTGATGTTGCTTTAAACCCAGTGTTTATGGGTTCGCAGCTGGTCCCTGGGTGTTGTGGTTGTAGGGTCCTGGCAGGTATCTAATTCTTCCTTGTTGAAGGTAAGGCTAGGCTTCTGATCACCGCCATTCTCCCCTTCAAGATGGTGTGATCTCTGTGGCAGAGCCAGTGGCTCCCAGATAGATTTCAGCAGCAGTAGAGGCTGCCTAGTCAGGGGAGCCCAGTACCGTAGTCCCCAACAGTCCCTTGGAATATAGCTGTCCCTCACTCACAAATAGACACTCCCTTTACGTCTACACACTCTCCTTTTGTTCTTTCACTCACACACTATCTTGCAGCCTGCTTTCCCATTGGCAGCCATCTTCCCTCCACCGACTTAAGAGATTTTTGTGAGCAATCACTGAAAAGCATGATCAATATCTCAGAGTTAAAATGAGAAATTATTGTATTATTAGTTCATTTACATGAATGTCTCCTTTTTAAAATTGCATGGCAGTACTGAAGTACAATGTGGTGGTACCTGATATATTGTAAGGGGTTGGATACTAGAAGTTTAAGAGAGAAAATTTTCTTTGGAAGAGAATTGAAGATTATATAAATAAGGATCTGAAAAAAACAATTCCTGATGATTTATCTTATAATAATTTAATATCTTTTCATTGACATTGCAATATATTTTATCTAAAAATGTTCATCTTATTCCTGCCTAGCCAGCATGGCTCAGTGGTTGACCTATGAACCAGGAGGTCACAGTTTGATTCCCAGTCAGAGTAGGATGTGGGCTCAATCCTCAGTACAGGGCATATAGGAAGCAGCCAATCAATTATTCTCTCATCATTGATGTTTCTATCTCTCTCTCCCTCTCCCTTCCTCTCTGAAATCAATAAAAATACATTTAAAATTAAAAAATAATAAAAATATTCAACTTATTTCTTCAATTTTATTACTTTTACTGCCAAGAAAGTATATTTCTTAGTTATATTATTTAATTGTTTCAATCTACAAATGAAATTGTTCCCTTTGTTATGACAAGTAAACTTCTAATGTAGTCTTTAGATTGGAAACATAATCTTTTTCTGCACATTGTATTGGAATGTATTCTTATTAATCCATGGAGAGAAATATGTCCTCCCTGAACAAAAAGGCTAAGCGATCTCTGAAGTGCTTAAACAAACTCTCTTTGCAGATGTTTCAGAGGATGCCGGAAGCTGGGAAAATGTGAAGAGAGCAGCATAGACTTTTCTTCCATTCATGGACCAAAGTAAGTCTAGCATTTTCCCAGATGTCAAAGGACAAAATGACCCAGTTGTTAAGCACTGTTTTCAGAATCTTCTCAATCAGAGGTAGAAATAAAATAGAAAGCACAGGACTATACCTTAGAATGTCAGTTAGAAGGCATTTTAGTGCCTCCCTCCAAAGCCCTACATTAACAAAGATTATTCATTCAGTATAAAATGATGAGAAATTATGTGACTTGAATGAAAATACTCAATGGAATATAAAAGTAAGGATTCTGATTTCGATTACCCAGGAAGCAGTGGACTTGTTTGTTCACTGAAGATTACCCAGGAAGCAATGATTTTTTTTTCCCACTGAGGAATATTGCATTGCTTGTTTAAATAGGATTGTCATGAAGAAACTGGTTGCATGGTTGTTCTATAGGTGAAGTACTGAGAGCAAAAACAAAAAGCCTGGCAAAATCCATATAAGTCACTAACCCTCTCCCTTTTCCTCATCCAAAGTCAGTGGAACAATATGGATCTTATTATGGCTTCTGGGAAATACAATTGGTTCCAGGAGGTCATGGCCAAAGTGGCATTTACTCCCTGGCTACTTGGCCCACTAGGTAAGGAGTGGGACTCTTCTTTGGCTGGTTCTTAACAAATGCAACCATGCCAGGCAAAGAATGGTGGTTCTGTGCCAGCCAGTTCCTGGCCACTACTTGCTGACTTTGGCTTCAGATACTTCCTATTTCTCCCCAGGCCACTGTACCTCTGAATTAGCAAAGTATGATTACAGTAAATCCCAACTATTCATATTTATGTGTTTTTATGCTAGAAAGGTTGAAACAGAAAGACCCATGTTGTTTTAACAGTTTCCTACCAGCTTCTAGTTGTAGACAACAAAAGCATTTCCTTTGCCTCAGGGATGCCCAAGCAAACAGAAAAATATTCAGGCACATTCATTATTTTAGTATAAAATAGGGAATGGGTCAGAAGCACCAGAACTTACTATAAGAAACTGGAGTGAATTTTGACAATTAATTTTCTCAGTATGATTTTCAAAAACACTACATTTATGTAAACTACTGTATGGAAAATGATAAAAAGAGATCCATCTAAGAACAATTAAACTATCATTTAAAGGTGATTTTTTAAAAATCTTAATTGTTCAGATTATTACAAATGTCCCTCTTTTTTCCCTCCATAGCTTCCCTCCACCCAGTTCCCAGCCCATTATAGGCCCTCTTTACCTCACGTTCGCATCCTAGGTATTGCATATGTGCATATACAATCTTTGTCCCATCTCTTTCTGCATTCCCACCCCTCCCATCCCCTTACCCCCAAGAACTGTCAGTTTGCTCCATTTCCATGCCCCTGATTCTATTACATTCACCAGTTTATTCGTTTCACCACATTTTTTATTTATTTGATTTTTAGATTCACTTGTTGATAGATATGTATTTGTTGTCACTTTGTTGTTTATAAATTTTTATCTTTACCTTTTTCTTCTTTTTCCTCTTCTTAATACCCTTCAGCATTTATGTAATACTGGTTTGGTGGTGATGAACTCCTTTAGCTTTTTCTTGTCTGTGAAACTCTTTATCTGACCTTTAGTTCTAAATGATAGCTTTGCTGGGTAGAATAATCTTGGTTGTAGGTTCTTGCTATTCATTACTTGGAATATTTCTTGCCACTCCCATCTGGCCTGCATAGTGTCTGTTGAGAAATCAGCTGACAATCATATGCGTACTCCCTTGTAGGTAACTAACTATTTTTCTCTTGCTGCTTTTAAAATTCTCTCCTTGTATTTTGCCATTGGCATTTTAATTATAATGTGTCTTGGTATGGTCCTCTTTGGATTTCTCTTGTTTGGAGTTCTATGCTTCCTGGATGTGTAAGTCTATTTCTTTTACTAGGTAGCGGAAGTTTTTTGTCATTATTTTTTCAAATAAGTTTTCAATATCTTGCTCTCTCTCTCTCTTCATCCATAATTTGGATGTTGGTATGCCTGAAGTTGTCCAGGAGGCTCCTTACACTCTCTTCATATTTTTGTTTTTTAAAATATGTATTTTATTGATTTTTTACAGAGAGGAAGGGAAAGGGATAGAGAGTTAGAAACATCGATTAGAAACATTGATCACCTGCCTCCTGCACACCCCGTACTGGGGATGTGCCCACAACCAAGGTACATGCCCTTGACCAGAATCGAATCTGAGACCCTCAGTCCACAGGCCAATGCTCTATCCACTGAGCCAAACTGTTTAGGGCTATCTTCATATTTTTGGATTCTTTTTTCTTTTGCTGTGAGAACCAACTGTGTCTACAATAGAAGAGCTGCTGTGCAGGAGACACCCTTATGAGGTAAGACTTGCTTCAGTGGGGCTTTAGTGCTCACTGAGTCTGCCTCTTAAGTGTATCACTTATGGATATAAAGAGTTAAAATCTGATACGGTCTTACACTGACCACGGGGTACATTGGCTCTTGGATCTCCAAGGAGGTGCAAAATCAGTCACTGTTTGGGGCCACCCAGCAGGAGCTACAGAGAGATCTGCAGATTCCTTCTCTTAGTTTTGTGTTTGGTAGTGCCCAGATGAGGCCCAAATGTGAGGCAAGGCAGGCTGCTGCAGTGTTGGCCTTTGCCTTCTTTTGATAGCTTTGGGGGTTCATGACCCAGCTGCAGTTTGACAGGTTTTAGGCTGAGAAAGAACTGGCCATTCATATACAAAAGCTACTGCACACAGCTTGGGTGGGGTTGCAAATTGGATGAGGCGGGGTGTCAGGGAATCTCCAGATGGAGCAAACAGCAGTGGTTACCAGTCAGCCCAGCACTGGGGAGGTCCTAGCTCGCAGACAATGACTGTTGCAAGCACCTTCATCAAGAAGAAAGCCTGATGTAAGACAGTCCAGTTTCCCCTCATGTGTGTATGGGTCCCCCAAATGTCCCCCAGCACAGCAGCTCAGACCAAGTGAGAGCTTATTTCTCCCTCCTGATTAAAAAAGCGGCACACCCAGATGCCAGCCCACTCCACCTGTGCACCTCTGCGCCTCCTCACCTCCTACCAGTTTCAATGCACTTTCTCCTTTATTTGTCTAGTTGTAGTTCTTTTACTCAGCCAGCTTTCCTGCAGTTCTGGATGATAGTTGTTATGTATTTTAGTTGTAAATTTGATAGGGTTGTGGGAGGCAGCAAGTACATGTGTTTACCTATGCTGCTATCCTGGAGCTCCTCCCCTTTAGGATTTTTGAAAAGTGCTTGCCAAGGTAAAAACAATGAAAAAGATAGTTAAGAAAGGTTTATGTTATAGAAAATAGAATTTTAAAATTTTGACATATTTTTTAATTTAATAAATCTTTATTATTCAGATTATTACAATAGTTCCTCTTTCCCACACCCCCTTATAGCTCCCCTCAACCCAGTTCCGCCCCATCCTCTACCCCTTACCTCTCCTCCACTGTTCTCATCCATAGCTGTACAATTTTTGTTCAGTCTCTTCCCACACTCCTCACAACTCTTTCCCCCAGAGAATTGTCAGTCCACTCCCTTTCTATGTCCCTGATTCTATTATATTCAACAGTTTATTCTGTTCATTAGATTTTTTATTCACTTGATTTTTAGATTCACTTGTTGATAGACATGTGTCTGTTGTTCATAATTTTTACCTTTACCATTTTCTTCTTCTTCCTCTTCTAAAAGAATAGCTTTCAGCATTTTATATAATTCTGGTTTGCTCTTGATGAACTCCTTTACCTTATCTGTGAAGCTCTTTATCTGCCCTTCAATTCTGAATGATAGCTTTGCTGGGTAGAGTAATCTTGGTTGTAGGTTCTTGTTATTCATCACTTTGAATAATTCTTGCCACTCCTGTCTGGCCTGAATAATTTCTGTTGAGAAATCACCTGACAATCATATAGGTGCTCCCTTGTAGGTAATTAACTTTTTTTCATGCTGCTTTTAATATTCTCTCTTTGTCTTTTGCCATTGGCATTTTAATTATGATGTGTCTTGGTGTGGTCCTCTTTGGATTCCTTTTGTTTGGGGTTCTTCTGTGCACTTCCTGGACTTGAAGTCTATTTCTTTCACCAGGAGAGGGAAGTTGTTGGTCATTATTTCTTCAACTAGGTTTTCAGTATCTTTCTCTCTTCTTCTGGCACCACCATAATTCTGATGTTGGTATACTTTAAGTTATACCAACAGAGACTCCTTACACTATCTTCAAATTTTTTGATTTTTTTTGTTTGTTTGTTTTTCAGGTTGAGTGTTTTTGTTTTGTTTTGTTTTGTTTTGTTTTGTTTTTTGTATTTCAAATCTTTGACTTGATTCTTGTGGTCCTCTAGTCTGCTGTTAGGTCTCTATATAGTATTTTTTATTTGTCAGTGAATGTTTAATTTCTAGTTAGTCCTTTTTCATATCCTTGAGGTCTTGTTAAATTTATTGGCCTTTTCTAGGAAATTCTTGAAAAACCTCATAAGCATGGTTTTGAACTCTATATCCAGTTGTTTGCTTTCCTCAATTTTTTATTTGTAATCTGTTTCTTTGTCTCTACATTTTCCCTGCTTCTTTGAGTTGGTAGAGTAGCTTTGTGTGCTAGGTGCCCTATAGGTCTCAGTGGCTCAGCTTCCCCCAGTTACCTAAGGTGGACACTTGGTGTACCTTTCTGTGGACTGTGTTGTAGTTGTCTTTTTTAAAATTTTAATAGATCTTTATTGTTCAGATTATCATAATTGTTCCTCTTTTCCCCCTAATATCTCCCCGCCATCTGGTTCCCACCCCACCATCTGCCCTTACCTTCCCCCCATTGTCTTCATCCATAGGTATCCGATTTTTGTCCACTCTCTCCCTGCACCCCACCTCACCCCTTTCCCCCTGAGAATTATCAGTCCACTCCCTTGGTATGCCCTTGATTCTATTATATTCACCAGTTTATTCTGTTCATTCGATTTTCAATTTACTTCATTTTTAGATTCACTTGTTGATAGATATGTATTTTTTGTTCATAATTTTTACCTTTACTGTTTTCTTCTTCCTTTTCTAAAGAATACCTTTCAGCATTTTATATAATACTGGTTTGGTGTTGATGAACTCCTTTAGTTTTTTCTAATCTTTGAAGCTCTTTATCTTCCCTTCAATTCTGAATGATAGCTTTGCTGGGTAGAATAATCTTGGTTGTATGTTCTTGCAGTTCAATATTTCTTGGAATATTTCTTGACACTGCCATCTGACCTGCATGGTTTCTGTGGATAAATCAGCTGATAGTCAAATGTGTGCTCCCCTGTAGGTAACTATTTTTCTCTTGCTGCTTTTCATATTCTCTCTTTGTCTTTTGCTCTTGGTATTTTAATTATGATGTGTCTTGGTGTGGTCCTCTTTGGATTCCTTTTATTTGGAGTTCTGTGTGCTTCCTGGACTTGTAAGCCTATGTCTTTCACCAGGTGGGGGAAGTTTTCTGTCATTATTTCTTCAAATAGGTTTTCAGTATCTTGCTCTCTCTCTTCTCTGGCACCCCCATAATTCTGATGTTGGTATGCTTGAAGTTGTTCCAGAGGATCCTTACACTGTCTTCATATTTTTTTATTTTTTATTCTTGTTGCTTTTCCAGTGGAGTGTTTTTTGCTTCTTTGTATTTCAATATTTCACTTGATTCTTGCATTCCTCTGGTCTGCTGTTAGGTCTCTATAATATTTTTTATTTCTACTTGGTTCTTTTTCATCTCCTCTTGGGTCTCGCTAAATTTATTGATTTTTTTCTAGGAAATTCTTAAAAAACCTTATAACCGTGGTTTTGAATTTTATATCCAGTCGTTTGTTTTCCTCCAATTCTTTGTAATCTGTTCTTTTGTCTGCATATTTCACTGCTTCCCTGAGTTTGTAGATTACCTTTGTTTGCTAGCTGTCCTATGTTGCCCAGTAGCTCTGTCTCCCCAGTTACCTGAGGTGGACACTCTTGGTGCACCCCTTGTGAACTGTGTATTCAGCCTTGTTGTAGTTAAGTCTTGTTTGTTGTTGGTATCACTGTGGGGAATCGACCTCCAAGCCAATTGGTTGTAAGGATCAGCTATGACTGCACATGTGGGCTTGCCTCCAGACCTCTGTCTTTCACGCACGTGCACACATGTGTGAGCTTCTGGATTTCTGACTTTCTTGTTCCCCTGAGTTTCCATGCACTCTAGGGACCCGTATGAGTCTGGGTCCTCAGGGTCTCACCTGAAACTGGGGTTCAGTGCAGTTGGACCTGGATTTCAGTGCTGTTGTGAGGTTCTGTTTTTCCTCCCGCTAGAGGAAGTCAGCAGCACAATCAGCAGTCAGCACTCTATGTGTGCATTTTTGTGCACATTTTTGCCTGCACTTTCGCAAGCCCCCAGACTTCTGTTTTTTGCGGCTCCCCTAAGTTTCCATGCACTCCTTCCTTTTCACAACAGTCCAGACTCCTCCATGAGTCTCTCCTGGAGCTGGGGTTCAGTGCAGTTGGGATTTTCGGTCTCCCTCCCATAGGAGAAAGCCAGCCAGACCCTCTGCCGCCAGTCTTCTTCATGAGCGTGTCTCCATACCTCAGTTTTTTACAGCTCCTCTGAGTCTTCATGAGTCCCTCTCTTTACTTCTAGTTGTAGAATTTTCACTCAGCCAGCTTTCCTGTGTTTCTGGATGGTGTCCGTTCTGTCTTTTATTTGTAGTTTTGAAATTGTTGTGCAAGGCAACAGCTTAGGTGTTCACCTATGCTGCTATCTTGATTTATCCTGTAGTAAAATCTTGATTGTTTTTGGTATCACTGGGAGGAATTGACCTCCAGGCCAATTGGCTGTGAGGATCAGCTGTGTCTACACTGGGAGAACTTCTGTGCTGGAGACAACTTATGAGACAAGACTTGCAAAATTGTAAAAGCCTCTGTCCTCAGCTTGGATGGGGTGAAGTCTCAGGGTGGAGCAGACAGCCTTAGCTTCCCATCAACCCTGCAGTATGAGGCCCCTGGGTCTCACTGTCCCTTAGTAATCACTGCAAGCACCTCTGAGAGAAAGCTGCCCTCGAGTTTCACCCACTGCCAGTCAGTCCAGTTTCTCCCCTAATGAGTCTGAGTTCCCATAAACTTGCCCAGAATTGGAGTTCAGCACAGTTGGGAGCTTCCGTCTCCCTCCCTCTTTAGAAAGCCAGCCACGCATTTAGTCGCCCATGCATTCAGCAGTCAGTCCTCTCTGTGTGCGTGCCTCTGGACCTCTGCATCCTCAGGTCCCCTGAGTCTCAGTGTGCTTTCTTTTTTCCTGACAATCCAGATTCTCCCCAAATGGGTCTGGGTTCCAAGAGTTTCACCCAGGTCTGGAGTTCAGTGCAGTTGGGAGCTTCTATCTTCCTTTGGCTTGAGGAAACCAGCCACGCACTTAGCTGCCTGTGCACTCAGCTGCCCATCCTCTCTATGCACGTGCATCTCCGTACCTCAACCTTTTGCAGTTCCTCTGAGTCTCAATTTGCTCTCCTCTTTCCTCCTAGTTGTAGAATTTCCACTCAGCCAGCTTTCCTGTGGTTCTAGATGGTGTCTGTTTTGTCTTTTAGTTATAGTTTTGATATTGTTGTGCGAGGCAGCAGTTTAGGTGTTAACCTATGCTGCCATCTTGGTTTCTCCTCCCCCAAATTTTGACATATTAAATAAATTCTACCAGACCCCAAATAAAGAGAAACAGAGATTAAAATGGTGAAAGAAAAGATGAGTTATAGACACATGAAAGAATTTTAATCTAAAAATAGAACTGGAGGATATGAAATGGAGAATCTTATGCATATACTCTCAGAAAAAGGAACTTAAGAATTGAGAGACTAATTTGCCATAAATGATTGATTGACAGATGAGTGAGATTTATCTTCTGACCAAGGAACACATTACAAGAATCTCTCTTTATCTTCAAGCCAATTAACTTTCCGCTTAGTCTCTGGCAGGACTTACCCCTCTTTATGGACTGTATTCTTGCCCATAAATACAGTCCACCCCAAGCCCTCAACATACTTACCTAGAGTATGATATTGCATGTGTTTCCAGAATTGCAATTCCTCTACTATTCCCAAATACACACAGTTCCTGGTACCATATTTTTCTGTGTATAAAATGCCCCCATGTGTAAAACAACCCCTACTTTTCCAAACCAAAATTAAGAAATCAATATTTTAAACATTTTGATGGTTTTCCTTTTAAGACCTTCTTATTTTTTGGCATCTTAAGCATTGTTCTTCCTGTTTTCTCCACTGTCTGATCATACACTCAGTTGGAGGTGTTCCAAATTGTCTCTCTGCAGCTCTATTTCCATGCTCTTTTGCATAGCTGGTTACATTCAGTTTGAATTTTGCAGAATAAGACAATCACTTACTGGTACTTATCTTTTTATTTAGTGACATCTTTATGGGCTCAGAATGCTCTAGTCCCTGTTGCATCTGTGTATCTCCACCTTTACCTCCAATTACAGCATCAGCTTATGTTATTATCAATAAGGCTCATGATTGGAGGAAGCCGGTTTAACAATGTATGGGCAGCTACATACGCCCCGAGCTCCCTCCTGGGCTGACTTCCATGTATAAGACACCCCTTGATTGATTTTCAGTCTAGCAATTTTAGAAGAAAATAGCATCTTATACATGGAAAATATGGTAATTTGTACTTGCCTCAGTTTACTGCTTTATTTATGTTGACAGGCAGAAGCAACAAATTCAATATGTGTACAATAGAGATTATAGAAAGGGAAAGAGAGCCAAAGAAAAGAAGTATTAACAAAAAGAAAAGAAAAATTGTAATGAGCTAAAGGAAGTCTGAGTCTAAAACTAAAACATGTTCACTGAATACAGGAAAAATAAATAAAAAGGGAAACTGATAGTATAGGTTTAAAGAAAATAAACTCAGTTGCTTTTTAAGCAACTTTTTTTTTCCAGCATTACATGAAGAATTTATTGTCCTGACCAGTCTGGCTCAGTGAATAGAGCATCGGCCCTTGGACTGAAGGGTCCCAGGTTTGATACCCCTGTACCTTGGTTGTAGGCTGGATCCCCAGTGGTTACCATGAAGGAGGCAGCTGATCAATGCTTCTCTCTCATCAATGTTTCTAACTCTCTATCCCCTACCCTTCCTCTCTGTAAAGTCAAGAAAAAAATATTTTTTAAAACAGAGTTTATTAAGAGAATTTACATACCAGGTGCATCTTTTTTAAAAAATATATTTTTATTGATTTCAGAGAGGAAGGTAGAGGAAAATAGAAACATTAATGATGAGAGAGAATCATTATTCAGTTGCCTCCTGCATGCCTCCTACTGGGGATCGAGCCTGAAACCTTAGCAATATGCGATGACTGGGAATTGAACTGTACCTCCTGATTCTAGGTCAATGCTCAATTGCTGAGCCACACCATCTGGGCACCAGGTGTATCTTAAGCCATGACAAGGCTAAATGGATATCCTCCACCAAGCAACTTCTGAACAAAGGAAAAAATTTTCAGGCAGTCTAGATAGTTTAGATCAGGGGTGGGGAATTTCCGGCCCTGGGGCCATAAAGGCCCATGAAATCATTTAGTCTGGCCTTGCTAAGGTATTAGAGGTGAGTTAATTGTTTGACCAAATATAGCAGGCTAATTTTTAAGTTGATAATTATGTATGGCCCTCGAATGATATAAATATCCAAATGGCCCTTGGGAGAAAATGTTTCCCCATCCCTGCTTTACTGACTACATAGAAAATTAGAACAATGAAAGTTCAATGTATCAAAGCTTACAATAAATGACCAAAGCCATTTTAGAAAATCGTAGCCTATATATTTCTGTTATTAAAAAAAAGAAAATAAATTATTAAAAAAACCTCAAAATATTTGAAAATTAGAAGTCAAATATAAGGAAAAGAGAATGAAAAAAGCTATTAATACAAAAGGTTAAAATAAATAATTACAAACTGAAAATCTATAGACAATCATAATAGATGGGAACTGGTCTATTAAAAACATTAAATGATATATGATATATAATCAAAACACAAAATTACAACATTAATATAAGATATATCTATAACAATTTAAAATAGACTAACCCCTGAACCTATCTCCAAGGCCCCCTTTCCTCAGAAGTGTTCTGAAGAAGAAAGAAAAGAGCTCTTATAGTAAAAAGTACATTTTTAGGAAAATCAGATCTGCATTCTTTGGTTAAGATTCATTCAGGACCATTATCAGTCAGACATTTGGCAGTCTGAATGATGGATACCAGAGAATGTCAGGTGGTCTGATCGAGTCCTCCAGGGTGAGTCAGAGGGTTAACTGAAGGTCTGATGTATATCCAGGCTATGACCCAGGACTGGAAAGTTTAAAAGTTCAAAGGCTAGTAAAACAACAATGGAGTCATTTTCTCACGCCTCAACCTACTTGATTTTAGTAATTTAGCCATTTGATTATAGTAATTTTATGTCTTCATACTAACATATAGATATAAGTAAGTAACAATATAACTAAAAAACAATATAAATGTCGCATAGTAAAATGGATAAATGAATTTAATTTAAAGCCGAGTCAACTAATAATAGTAAAAACTTCACCTTAGGTTCTTCCTTGCCTGGAGGTGGGGGTTAGAATGGGAACAATTACATGCCTGACAGGGTAGTGGATAGAGCTTGACCATCCAGTCCCAAAAGGAATGGGTGAAAGTGAGTTTGGCTTAGATAAAACCTTGTTTTTTTTTTTCTGTTTTATTGAGAGCTGTTTACCCAAATAAATAGATCTTGCATACCCAGATATTTTTGTCATTTAAGAAGGTAAGCAGCCTCTGGTTTGCATGTTTATAAGGAAAGGAGTTACATTCTCAGAGCATTTGTTAGAATATCAGAGTGGAATGTTTTACTTAGATTAATACAGTAGTTGTTTCAGAAAACTCCCCAAGATGGCTCATTGTTTATGCATGACTTTTTTGGTAATAATGGGTGCTCCTGACTAGTTAGAATAAAGTTTCACTTTTGAAGTCACCGACATGGGAAAATATTTGGCAGTAGATGAATATATAATGTAACGTATTAAATATATAATGTTCTTTAAGAACTATAATACTAGAAGAAGTAGCATTTAGAATTTGTTATTGAATTGGACTAAGATGGGATGGTCTATGAAAAGCATTTTTATGAAGTGATAAGTGAATTTTTCATGTTTAAATGTTGGCAATCAGCCAGAAATATTTTCAGTTTGTTTTTGCTTATAGGAAATAAGAATTTTGTTTATGTGCTTGTTGAGCTTCCTACACATAGCACAATACAAATTTAAAAAGTGAGGAGAACCTTGATAGTTTATCTGATAATGGCTCAATGTGAAAATCTTTACATATGAATAGCTCCTGTTATGGAGCTTCTGGTCTTTCTCCCCAAAAGAATGGATTTGCACCTGGATTCTAATCTGGAACTGATTCTTTCTATCAGCTGACAGTGTAAGTGTCCTTCTGCCCCAACAGGACAAAGAGGCCCCAGGTTAGAGCTGCTGGTCCTAGCAATTATACAGTTTTCCCAGAATAAATACTATAGACTGCTGGCATTTCTAAGTCTATAAGAAGGAGAAAACCTCTGGAACTCTAGAATCAGTTGACAATGATTTTCTTAAAGGTAGCTGTGAACATTTGCTGTTGCATTGCGAAGCATCTCTCAGCAAAGAGGCTCCCAAAGGAAAGAAACAGATCTCTTAGAAATTAGCAAGGAACTAAGTCAGCTTGATATACACAAATAATCAGCCACTCTTGAACAATGCAAAGGAGAAAATCCAGACCCAATTAGCATAATTCAGCATTCTCTTTACCATTCCAAAGATTCTCGCTAATTGCTTAGTGCAAAGCAAATGGACTTCATATTAAAGTTTTACTGTACTCTATATTTGTTTGTGCTTATACTGACCATGAGATAAAATATATCTAAACTCTCTATCCAAAGTAGGTGTTTGAGTTTTCTCAAGAAATCATATTTTTAAAGAGTTTTGTAATGTAATCATATTTTTAAAGAGTTTTGTAATGTAATCTCTGTATTAATCTAATATAAACACGTGCCTAGAATGTTCAGCAAATATTTTTGGTAACCACAACTGAAATGTGTTAGCGATTGTACTTTTCTTTATCTAAATTTAGTTAAACTACCTTGAAGTCCCCAGATCTCTAGGCCAGTAGGAAATTCATTCTCACTTTCTTGGTCTTCTTACAATTTTAAACTACCCAAAACACAGAGATTGACCTCTTTAGGTTTGAATCACACAGCTTACTTTTGAGACTCCCTGTGTCCCAGCCTTT
>PVJN01047118.1:0-16146 GCA_004026805.1 Lasiurus borealis
GAGAGAGAGAGAGAGAGAGAGAGAGAGAGAGAGAGAGAGAGAAATAGCATCTCATCTTTAGGTGATCTCCCTATAGTCAGAAAATTGAAATCCCCCTTCATACTATATGCCTTCCCCTGTTATTATTTTCTTCTTTATGTGATAAAATTAATTTTACAGATTCACAACAGACATTTTTGACAACCAGGTGGCAACCTACATTAAAAATCTACTCCAAGGGTTTGCGGCCACTTGGTCAACCTAGGACATTTATCATCTTGCATTGACCTGTAAAGTCCACACTATGTTCGATGTGTCAAATTTCTGACTTTGGTTGGATCAGAAGAATAGAGATTGATGCGTCTCCCTTGTACTTTTATCTTGAAGACTTTAGAAAGAGGGAGAAAATGTCATAAGTAAACTAGGTTTGGAAAGATAACCAAAGTCATTTTTCTGTCTCCAGAGTGGCAGCTCGTGGAGATAAATGCCCCACCTTTGAAGCACTTATCTGAGCCGAGCAGACACCCCCACTCTTAGTGCACCCAGCACTTTCTGTTTGTAGGAGGATAGAGGAGCTTGGGTATTAGGGGCTGGAGGAGACAGGAAGCGAGATTGTGATCTACATCATTTCATTTAGATCCCGTGGCTTATTCTTCCTTTTTATTCGCTAACATGATGGGTGAGCAAGCCTCATACCTGGACTTTTAGCTGATTCCTTTGAGGGGTTTTTTTCCTCACCAATATTAGGTCATATATTGCATGGTTTTGATGTAATTAATTTTGAAAAAGTAATATAAAGTCTCTGTCACTGAAACAGCCAGTTTAGAATTTGCTTTAAGGGCTCCTGAGATTGTACAATTTAAATTAGAAGGCTAAAAACTAATATGTATTGTAAGCATTACTTGTGGCAGGCAGTGATGAATATGTTATATATATCATCCCATTTAACTTTAACTTGAGAGATGAAATGAAATACCTGAACTAATCTTGTATTATACGTGAACATTCTTTATATTATGTAAATTAAGACATATATCCAAAATGAAATACTTAGAAGAGACTCAAGTCGGAATACATATCCATGCCTATGTGGTTTTAATCAATGACACAAATGTCCATGACTCTTTTTTTAAAAATATATATTTTATTGATTTTTTACAGAGAGGAAGGGAGAGGGATAGAGAGCTAGAAACATCGATGAGAGAGATTGATCAGCCGCCTCCTGCACGCCCCCTACTGGGGATGTGCCCACAACCAGGATACATGCCCTTGACCGGAATCGAACCCAGGACCTTTCAGTCTGCAGGCCGACGCTCTATCCACTGAGCCAAACCAGTTTCAGCTCCATGACTCTTTAATATTAACTTTTCTCCCTGTTATTTTGAAAATTTCAAGACATCTATAAGCACTGCAAAGTAAATAATTAAAGCTTTGCAAAAATACTGATTCCATTTTCCAAATCCATGAAGATGTGGTTAAACTATTTTAAGTAAAACTGAGTGACTCAGTGACTATCATTGTCTATTATTATATGAAACTGTATTAACCCATTAAAAATAAAAGTCATACATAGTTTATACTGACAGGAATTCAGGAGGAAAATAAGACAAGTAAGAAAGATAATAACAATGACAAATGATAAAGTTAAACTCAATATTTTGGTTTCTGATTATAGTTACTATTTATATACATGGATGCATATAGATATACATATATAATATGGTTGTAACAAATTGCTCAGATTCTTTTATAGACTTTTCTTAGCAATATTTGGAACATATTCTCATAATTATAAATAGTATGTTACGATATTTTACAACTTTAACTTATTTTATTTTGTAGTTAGTCTAGTACTTCCATAACAACCCAGAATCAGTCAATATTCAGCCAGAACAAAAGTTATAGATGTTTATTAAAAGATTTTGCAAGGAATTTGGTTACAGGACCATGGGAGTTGGCAAGGCAAGTCTGAAACCCAAGGGCAAATGGTCAGGAAGTGTAGGTTGGAAATCTCAGGCATGAACTAAAGCTGTTGTCAGCAGGTAGAATTTCTTCTACTTCAGAAAAGCTTAAGTCCTGCTCTTAACAGCTGTTACTCAATTGAATCAGGTACAGGACAATCAATAATATCCCTCACATAATAAAGTAAAGCATTTATAGACTTTGATCACATCTACAAAATATCTTCAAATTAACACCTTGATTGATGTTTGATTGACTAACTGAATCCAATAGGCTAGCCAACTGCCTCAGAAAACTGGCCATGACAAAGCCATACGATGGTAACTTTTTCATTTTAATATATTTTTTCATATATTTGAACATATGTCTATTGAGCAACTTCTTTTCTTGCGACAAACAATGAAAGATGTTTCTATATTATATTTTAGCACCTATCACTAATTTACAATATTTGTACCAGTTTCCATTTTCATCAGAAATGTATGAGAATTTCTTTCCTACACAATTTATACAGTGCTACCATTTGCAAATTTTATGTCCACAATTCTGTATTAAACAACCAATAAGAAATAAATACATACACTTTAATTTTTTGATAGCTATAGCAAGAATCCTTTTTTTCCTAGGATAGAATGTGTCTA
Source organism: Lasiurus borealis (assembly GCA_004026805.1). Lineage (NCBI taxonomy): Eukaryota > Metazoa > Chordata > Mammalia > Chiroptera > Vespertilionidae > Lasiurus > Lasiurus borealis. The sequence goes on from PVJN01047118.1 coordinate 2,583, forward strand.
TACCTATAGCTTATTTAATTCAATGTATAAAGTTTCCCTTACTATCATATTCTTATAATTATATGTTATGTTATGTTATGTTGGTTTCCTAATTAAGGCCAAAATACTTACTATAAATCACATAATAACTATAACTGGTTTTTTTAGGCTTAAAAGTTGTGATAATTAATTTATTAGTGCTACTATCATAGAAGCAAAATATGTACTTAGGATCGTGGTTTAGCCACTTTAATAACCCATGTCTAGGATATTTGTTCTTTGGTAATTCAAAAGAACCAGAATTCCTTACTTGTAAATGGAGACAATGATTTCTTCCTAAGAGGGATTGAAGTAAGGATTCAATGAAATGACACCTGCAGGGAACATGGCACAATTTTGGTCCCCAGTAAATTTTCAACTCTTAGTAATTATTGTCGCAACTACCTTACACATAAGGCCTGAGAGAAAGTATGTGATTGCTCCTCTCCTCCCCCCCTCTATTTACCAGGTTTTATTCGTTGTATGCTAATGTTTACACCTGTCCCTTGGACTGGATTACTTAGTCTCACCAAGTCTTCCTGTCTAACCTATAAAATAGGAAATAAAGTATCATTTATTGGTGTTTTGACAATTACATAAATGAAAAACGTTGACAGGGGCTGAGGATACGCAAACATCTATAAAGTTATATTAACTCTAAAAGGTTGTTTTGATTAATATTCATTCATGTTTCCTTTTATTACTCGGAACAAACTCCTCATTTTGCATCATTTCATAGCTTCTAAAACATAATCTCTTCTCAATCCAAATGAAATAATATCCATCTACTGACCTACTTTAAATAAGTAGGGGTCAATTAAGCCATTTTATTTGCCTACCTAAAGACCAAAAAAAAAAAAAAAAAGGAAAAAGAAAACAGCAGATAAAGCTTTCCCAAGCCCACGAGAGCTCTGAGCATATGGATGGTGGGGTTAGGGGAGGGAACGCTTTGCTTGCATTCCTGGAGTAACTATGCCCTTCAGTGCATCAGCTGTCACATTCCAGAGTAGCAAGGCACAATGGCTTCTGGGCAATTTGGGAACAATTGTCATGCCCTATTAACAAACATAAAGAGAACAGTATGTTTTCCTCTGTTATCCAGCGCCGTCCTTCCTACCGCTGCCTCTCTAGCCCTTTATGGTCCTCCCACAGCCGGCAGAGGGACAGTGATGGATTGATGGATGGAAGGAGACTGCAAGCTTCACACTGTACTCCAGGGATAACGGCGTGTCACACGGAGCTAAGAGATCCGTTCTCCGTGCTCTTGGTCCTCAGGATACTTTGGTGGGAAAACACTGATAAATGTCCCCAGAAGCTGTTTGATTTTGTGTTAAAATCTCCTCGGATGAAAAAAAAAAATCTAAAAATACACCTTGCAGGCTGGTAATACACATTGAACCTCAGCCAAAAGGGAATGTGGCTCCACATGCCGCCTGAGTTTTAATTATTGATATTTTTATGAAGTTGTTCTGAAGAGCTGGAGAGAGTGAAGTATAAATGAATAATGATTAATGACGAGTCAGCCCAAGTAATAATTCTCTGCAGAGATGGATAGCCTGTTATCAAAAAGTGAAGAGTCATTTGCCAAGATGTCTGACCAACTTCTGGGAGTAATTAGCAGTTTGAGAGAAGGGGGAAATCAGAATCTACACAACTGCCCAAGAAATGTTTCGAAGTAAGAAATATGATAGGATAAAATATCATATCAGATAGTATTACATTAATTCCAGTAAGTAAAGATGAGAAAATCATTCCAAGTTTGAGGACAAAATACTATTAAAGTTATAATTACAATTCACATTGGGTACATTGAAATATGCCTGCTAATTCAACTCTTACCTACACTTAAGTTATTTCTACATGGTTCCTGTTAAGAGAAGTGATGGAACCTTTGATTATAAAATGAGAGAAGTTGGTAACATTTTCAAAATTTGTGTGTGTGATGTTTTCTTTTACATAAAATAATCTCATATTTTATTTTTTTCTACTGAGCTGTCTTTATTCCTTATTCTTTTTTTTTAAAGTATATTTTATTTATTTATTTATTTTTTTTACAGAGAGGAAGAGAGAAGGATAGAGAGTTAGAAATATCAATGAGAGAGAGAGAGACATCGATCAGCTGTCTCCTGCATGCCTCCACTGGGGATGTGACCGCAACTAGGATACATGCCCTTGCCAGAATCGAACCCGGGACCTTTCAGTCTACAGGCCGATGCTATATCCACTGAGCCAAACCAGTTTTGGCTATTCCTTATTCTTTATATTATTGATCTTCCTTATTCTAGTGTTCATTTGTTGTTTCACAAAACTTAGACATGTCCCCACAAATCATAGATATGTGATTTGATTGTGTGTGTTTTTAATATATACTTTTATTGATTTCAGAGAGAGGAAGAGAGAAGGAGAAAGAGATTGAAACATTAACGATAAAAGAGAATCACTGATTGGCTGCCTCCTGCATCCCCCCTACTGGGGATCGAACCTGCAACCCTTGATAGAATCAAACCCAGAACCATTCAGTTGGTAAGCCAACACTCTATCCATTGAGCCAAACTGGATATGGCTGATTGTGTTAATCTCCCAAAGGGCTACTGACCACATTCTTCTCCTGTCCTTTCTCAGTACCTGATCCAGTTTAGACTGACAGGAGGCCGGGTCATATATCCTGGATGATGATAATAAATGTTAGCTTTCTGGAGGACATTTTGGCATCCTCTGGCCAAACTCATATATTTATACATGGACATGAGCTCCATCTACGTGTACTCTGTTGATTGGTTCTTTTGGCGATATATAACGAAAACAACTGGGCTTCAACCCCTCCGTGTTAATATTGAATTTAAGATTTCTATAGGACAAGCCCAAATCAAAACGAATGGAAAACCTGATGCAGTCAAATGCTTTTGTTTGGCTTTGTTTTGTTATTCACTTGGTCACATGACTAGTATAGACTCACAATGAAATTCCAATTTGTGGACTTAATACTTCTTCACAGTGAGTCTTTCATACAATAATAAAGTACACAGAAAAGTCAGATTGGAAATGTCTACCAAGTAACCTTATGATAGCAAAAGACAATTCGTCTATGAGCCATAACATTGCTTTTTCTTTTGTATATGTCTAACAGGTTATTAGGAAATGTTTTACTAAAAGATACACTTAATATAGAAGGAAAGGTAATACAGTTAAATGTAGGCTTAGTCAGCTGAAGGGATGTAGCGTTGTACAGTGTATGTGAGAGTGCCCGTATGTTAATATTAGTTCAAGCTCAGTCCATCACTCAGATAGCAAGCAGGTTTCCTTTTATCTGGTAAGTTTTCTTTAATGAAAAAGCTTACCTAGGACTAGTAAGTTCTCTTTAATGACAAAGCTTACCTAGGACTCTTCTGGAAGCAGAACATGTGAGATAAATGAAGGATGTTGGCTGCTAATTTTTCTGAAAATATTTTTATAGATATTAAAACTAGTTAATGAAACCATCAGAATAGAATAGTGGTAACCAGGGGCTGTGATTTGGGGGATATAGGGAATGCTGGTGAAAGGGTACAAGCCTTCACTCATAAGACAAATAAATTCCGGGGATCTAATGTACAGCTGGTGACTATAGTTAATAATACAGTGGTTTATACTTGAAATTTGCTAAGAGAATTAATCTTTAGTGATTTTGCCACCACCATCAAAGTATACACATCAAATCACACATTCTACACTTCGGATATGTTCAAGTGTACTTGTTGATTATAGCACAATAAAGTTTAAAAATGTTTAAAAAAATAAATGAAGGACTTGGGCAAAAGAAATCTAATATAAAAACCATTTTATGTCACATAGAAATGGAGACCTTCTCCCTTGGACCTGATGATCCACATGTATGTTCCCTATCTTGTACACATGTGTGCAGAACATGCTGATACCTGCACATAGAGAGGGACACTAAGAGAGATTAGGGCAATCTGATTTCTTATAAATCAGACAAAGGAAAAAAACAATTTTAAGACCTCTGTTTTATGGTGTACCTGCTCTATCTATGCAGCTGTATACAAATATATGCCCTAGTGTTTATAAAGCAAATTTGCTTCTTAATTATAGGTCCTAACTAATTTATTTGTAGAATTATTATGCATGAAGGTAATAGCACTGTTGTGTATTTTTTAATCAGAAATAACAGCTTGGTTCAGTGGAATTTCTCACAAGGATGCACACCAACAAATATTGTGTTAAGAATCATCATCTTGCCAAAACTGGTCTGGCTCAATGGATAGAGCATTGGCCTGCAGACTGAAAAATCCCAGGTTCAATTCTGATCAAGGGCATGTATGTTGGTTGTGGGCATATCCCTAGTGGGGGGCGTGCAGGAGGTATCTGATCGATGTCTCTCTTTCATCAATGTTTCTAACCCTCTATTCCTCTCCCTTCCTCTCTGTAAAAAGTCAATAAAACATATTTTTTTAAAAAGAATCATCATCTAATGAGCCTCAATAATAACTAGCATTATTTGATTCACTTCACCAAAAACCACAATGTTTGATAATGTCTAAGCTCTTTTTTTTTGTATTTTAACTCATTCGATACTCAACATGATCCCATGGTACAGTGATTATGATTATCTCCAAGTTCCAGATGAGAGACTCAGAGCAAAAACAAGATATCTAACAAATGCTTAAAAAAAAAGCATGTATGATTCATACCGGAAAGGGGAAAATAATGTTTGCTAACATCTTCTCTATAAACTCAACTTGAACCCAACTTCTAATTCTGAGCACAGAAATCAGATGAAGTGTTCTTTGCCAGCCTGACTTTATCATCATGGCGGAACCAAAGCACTTACTCCAGAGAACCCAAAGCTCTCTCAATTTATATATAAACCAACAGCTATTTTATCGAACAGGTGATTCTATTTTACCTACTACTGAGTGGCAGGCATCAGGTTAGACTCCTCAGACATCATATTAAATAATACAGGGTATCATCCTTCAATGGATATTTAGTCTATTAAGCAAGATCAGTCAAAAATGAAGTGCAGCCGAGACCAATTTGGCTCAGTGGATAGAGCATCGGCTTGTGGACTGAAAGGTCCCAGGTTCGATTCCGGACAAGGGCATGTATCTTGGTTGCGAGCACATCTCCACTGCGGGGTGTGCAGGAGGCGGCTGATCTATGTCTCTCTCTCATCAATGTTTCTGACTTTCTATCTCTCTCCCTTCCTCTCTGTAAAAAGTCAATAAATATATTTTAAAAAAATGAAGTGCAAAAAATGTGATGTGATAGTGACAGACAACTCAACGAGCTGTGGGAGAAAATAAAGGGAACATCTCAATCAGACTTTGATCCAAGGCTCAGGGTCAGATTTCTGCAGCATTTCAAATGGCGGGATTCTATTCTGTTGGTGGCTGAGTAGTATTCTGTTATCTACATAAAAGCCTAAGGAACTGAATGACAGGTCAACTGATTGCTATGATGTGCACTGACCACCAGAGGGCAGACACTCAATGCAGGAGCTGCCCCTGGTGGTCAGTGCACTCCCACAGGGGGAGTGCCACTCAGCTGATCAATGAGTGTCAGATGCCAGGCTCACAGCTGGCAAGTGTAGCTTTGGAGGCGTGACCCTCCCGCACCTCTACAGCAGTGCTACAGAGGGGCAGTGGCAGCAGTCACAACAGAGCTGGCAGCAGGCACAGCTGGGCCGGGATGAGTGGGAGCAGCACAGTGCCTGGCCCAGGCTCAGCTTTCTCCCCGGGCACCTGCCACTTTGAGCACTGCTACATCCCTCTGGGGATGTCAGACTGCTAGGAGGGGTCCCAGATTACAAGAGGGCACAGCCAGGCTGAGGGACTGCACTGGCACAGGAGTTTGTGCACTGGGCCTCTAGTGTATAAATAATGCTGCAATGAACATTGAGGTGCATATATCTTTGCAAGTTGTGTTTTCATTTTCTTCGGATGAATACTCAGAAGTACAATCACTGGATCATAAAAGCATAGTATGCTAATTAGACCAGATGTCCTCCTGGGTGACCTTCCCAACAAAACGGGGCTGTGAGGGAAGCCCAGGTCTCGGCTGCCTGCCTGCAGCCAGAGGAAAGCCTGGATCCTGGGTGCCAGAGGGAAGCCAGTGACAGCAGCTGGAGGAAGGAAGGCCTACTTTCGCACTAATTTCATGCACTGGGCCTCTAGTTTTTTAATAAACGCCATACTGTTTTCCATAGTGGCCACACAAATTTCCATTCCCACCCACAGGACACAGAAGCTTCTTTTCCTCCACAGACTCGTCACAAAGAATTATGAGGCTTTTCTGTAACATATTCATTTACTGAGTGGCAGAATATGCATTTGGTGCTAGATGATGCTTAGGAGAAAAAGACGGAAAAAGGAGAAGATTATTGAAGAATGGTGAGTATTTTTCTTTTCCAGACCAGACATAATCTCTCATTTCCAAGTCCCTGGTGCATGTGGGCTCTGAGAATTCTCATTGATTAGTCACAAAGACCTTTCTATATTGAAGTGCTTTTTCAATTGACGAATGACAGAGAATTAAATAGATGGTTATTTTTGCACATAGCTAAGGATTTTTTTTTTAGTAATTATTGACTAAGTAAATTATCCAAACCCACTAAAATTTACTATTCCTAAATTACACATATATTATTGGAGATCTGGAGGCTCTAGTACAGCAACTTCATAAATTAGCACATATTTACACAGATGGCTGGTGATTATGTGTTACACAAAAATGATTTCTTAGTAATGCATTATTGGTAATATCTTGACATGGCTTTGATTTTGAGTTGCTGAATTTTTAACTCTTAATTATAAATCATTATCTGTTTAATATGTTGAGGATTGTCTGCATAGCCCTACAGCATGTATATATTTGCATATTTGTGGTCTATAATTTTCTAACAGATACGCTTTAAGACATTTATGTGTTATATAGTTAAACCATGAATCATCCATATCTGTTTTGCTAAATAAAATGGATATATATTTCTCCAAATATTGCTTATAGAGTGTAATTCTTCATTGGTGATCTCTGGTATGTGGACTTGGGCAAAATGCATATGAAGCATTGCAAAGCAACCTCAAGATGCTTGAGGTTAAATTACTCTCTTACTTTCAAATTGACAGGGTATTAGATGATAAATTAAGGAACAGAAGCTCATGACATACTTAAAAAAATAAATCCATATACATTGTTTTCATTACCTATTGTTACATAACAATGTACCTCCAAATCAGTGGCTTGAACAATTATATTTATTACCAGTTGGTATCTGTGGATCAATAATTTGAAGTGCACACGGTGTGGGTGGTTGGTCTCTGCCTTGTAATATCTGGGGTCTCAGCTATAACACTGGAAGTTTGGGGGACAGAAATGATCTAGAGCAGTGGTTCCCAACATGGGGTACATACCCCTCAGGGGGAGCAATTTCCCCATTCCCTCCTTCCAAGTATCCCTGAGTAGCATTATTTATATTAGTTTCAAAATAAAAATGTTCACATATTCTTAACAATTTAGATGTATGATTATTTTAAAAATATATTTCATACAAATATCTTAGAGCAATTAAAATGAATATGTCGATACATGCAAAAACACTAACTTTTGCTATATATAAATTCAATAAAATTTTATATTGTAAAATGTCACCACATACAAACCCAAAAGCATACTAAAAATCAGAGGGAAATATTTGCAATTTATATCTCAGACTAAAAATAGATGTCACTATATATAAATAATACCCACTAATTATTTCAGAATTAAATAAAAGTTCAATAAAAGATAGAAAAGGTTATAGACATTTAAAAATGGAAAATACAAGCACGTTTTAAACAGGAAAAATCAATTATACTTATGAAAGCATAAAGAAGAAGTTAAAATTAAATCAAGAATTATTTTTAAACTATTATTTATATTGTGTTGACAAGATTTAAAAAAGTGTTCTCATACATGGTTAGAAGTATAAATTAGGATAAATCTCTAAAAAAGAAATAAAGGTAATTCTCAAAATTACTACTACATATAACATTTAACTATTCAGTTATATTAATAAAAAGTTAATCCTAAATATTCATATATGTGTGGAACGACACATAATAAATGTTATTCATTTTGGCACAGATTAATAACAAGCTTTAAGATGTTCATTGATAGGGGATGTGCACATTAATTATCAGATACCTATACTCCATAGCCAAATAAAAGAATGAGAGACTTTTGTATTCTCATATAGAAATCCTTGCAGCAAAACATTAACAAAAGTAAGGTATACAATAGAATGTATAGAGTCCTATCATTTTTTTTCTATCAATTTTATATATAACTAGATTGTTAAAGGACAAAAGTGAAAGAAAAACTAATTTGACATATTTTGGATTTAGAAAAAATGTATTTCATTTCCTATTTAAATTTCTGAAAATGACAGTTAATTTAACAAAGAGTCAGGACTGGCCTGACTTCTGATCTGGGTTGAATTGACTTCAATTCAATTTAGAAAAAGTATTTCACTCATCAAAATAAATGAGACAAATGTTATTAAATTAAATTGATTAGTTTGGATTATTACCATTGTTATGCGTTGATCTGATTGAATTTCACTCAAAAAGTGTAATAGAAGGGCATGAACTAGGGAAGTGGGGCCTGCAGTGTTTAGAGTTGAACATTATAACATGAATGTGGTCTCAGGTGATATGGTGGGCTTTGTATTGAATTGAAACAGATTTCATTTGTAGATAGAATTGAATGAAAACCTTTTTTTAAAGGGACAATTATGCTAAAAACTACATCTAAACAAAAATTAAATAAACATTTTTTAAGGAAGATAACTGTCATTACATTATTTTTACTTTCTATCTTGTCTAATTCAACATATTTGCTTTTATTTTTTTTCCTTTTCTTTTTAAGGTACATTTTCTCATCGACTATGCTGGTATCGTTAACCTTCATGAATGCATAATACTTCCAAAAGGCAAGTTTGCATATTTATAAGAGAAACCTACATCTTTATTTCTCATGACCACTCTCTCTTAAATAGAAGATTACAATAATTATGTTAAGAAACTACCACCTTACAATAATAAAAATAATTAACTTAATTTTTCCAAAGCATTCATAGGTAAGATTTATGGACCAGGTGTGGCTGTTTACAAAAAAACAAAACAAAACAAAAAAACAAAACAAAAAAAACTTTATTTACCAAAGCAGATAGGGAGTCAGAATTGGCTGGTGTCCGAGTTTTCTGACTCCAGTTAGAGTTTATTAAAAATAACTAATTAAACAGAGATGTTGAGAGCATCTTCAGGAAACTACTCCAGAGATCATAAAAGTTGGAATCTTAAGGAAAGATGGTTTTCTGTAAGTTTTTTTTTTTTTTTTCAGATAGATACTCACCATCACCCACATTAGTGTTTCTTTATATAGTTGTACAGTACTTAAGTATAGAGCATAGAAGAATTTTATAGCCTGAAATATCCTACTTACTGGTAAAGTGAGGAATTTCTAACTTTTCCCATACATCCTCTGCAATTATTTTAGAATTATTGTTTTTTAAACCTTAACTTCAATCAGAAGGAAAGAAATTAAAGATAAATTGAAGATTCAGTAGAATAATTAAGAGAAGGTTTAATGGGCCTTGCTTGTTTTTATTTTCCCCATTAAAATGAAAACATTACCATATTCAATCCTACTCTTCAATTACAGGGTACACTTCTCATAAGCACTCCAAACTACGTGTTACTTATAATACCAAGTGCCTGATTTTCAAATGTGTAAAATCCTCCATCCTAATTGATAAAACATCTCCTGGCAATGTCTGTTTAATAACCATAGGGGCGATTTAACAGGCAAGAGCATAATCTATTTGTAAAGAGATCTTACTGATGTATTAATGTTACATATGTTTTGTAGAATTTTTTTTAAAATGAACATTTTTATTAATGGAAATAGGCAAGTACTTCAGACCAATGAGTTTACAATTTTTATTATTTTTTAATCTTATTGTTGAAAGTATTACATATGTCCACCTTTTCTCCCCATTAACTTCATCTAGCCCATGTCTTTTTTTTTAAATATATTTTATTGATTTTTTACAGAGAGGAAGGGAGAAGGATAGAAAGTCAGAAACATCAATGAGAGAGACATTGATGAGAGAGAGACATCAATCAGCCACATCCTGCACGCCCCCTACTGGAGTTGTGCCCGCAAGCAAGGTACTACATGCCCCCAACCAGAATCGAACCTGGGACCTTTCAGTCCGCAGGCCAATGTTCTATCCACTGAACCAAACCGGCCTTGGCTAGCCCATGTCTTTGCCATCCTATTGTCTATGCTAGTGGTCGACAAACTCAGTCAACAGAGTAGCAAATCGTGTCTTGCGACCCCTGGTGGATGTCCATGGGTTATGCATATATGCATACAAGTTCTTTCATTGATCTCTCCCCAGCCACCCACCCTCACCTGCCTGCCCTCTGCACTTCCACAGCCTGTTCCACGCTTCTAGGTCAGTGAATCTATTTTCTTCATGAGTTTATTTGGTTCAGATTCTGATACAACAAAACCTTTGAAAACCGCTACGAATTTGAAGGTAAGAGAGCAGAGTTGCAACCTTAAGTGATGAATTCCACTTTCAAGATGAGTGAGTGGCCTATGCACCCAGCTGACCATTTATTTTCTGTGTCTGCTTCCATCCACCTCAAATTTATACCATTTCTGTTTCGTTATGTTTTTGTTTTTTTTCAAAAACAGTATGCCTCTCCGAGGTTTCGTCCTATATATTTCAAAAAATAAATAACAAGGTGGGATTGTGACTCCTGAGAAACACAGGGTTTCAATCAAACTGTCCAAATCAATGAACAATTTCTTTGCTCGAGGAACTGCCAACACCAGATCAAAGCTCAATTTCGGTGCATTTTGAAAGATAGCATGAGGTGAGGGGTTACTTCAGAATTCTGTTGTAACAAATAGTGGGAGAAATATTAAAGAAATCACTAGAAAGGCATCGCATTGTTTTAGCGATTAACGTTGACTATTGCAAAATAGGTTTTCACTGCGTGATTTTGTCATTCAAATGTTTTGTAGTGAATCAAATTGGCTCTGTTTGGTAGTTGTTTTATACATGCAGTTTTAAGGTGAGTATTTTTATTTAAGAAAAGATTCATTGTCTTGCCGAGACTGGTTTGGCTCAGTGGATAGAGCGTCAGCCTGTGGACTGAAGGGTCCCAGGTTCAATTCCGGTCAAGAGCATGTACCTTGCTTGCGGGCACATCTCCAGTGTGAGGCATGCAGGAGGCGGCTGATCGATGTCTCTCTCTCATCGATGTTTCTGACTTTCTATCCCTCTCCCTTCCTCTCTGTAAAAAAATCAATAAATTATATTAAAAAAAAAAGATTCATCGTCTTGCTGTAGTTGGTTTGGCTCAGTGGGTACAGCCCCAGTCTGCTGACCAAAGGGTCCTGGGTTCATTTTCGGTCAAGGGCATGTACTTTGGTTGCAGGCTTCCACCGAACCCAACCCCTGCTTGGGCTTGTACAGGAGGCAGCCAATCCATGTATCTCACATCGATGTTTCTCTCTGTTTTTCTCTCCCTCTTCTACTCTCCCTAAAATTCAATGGAAAAAAATACCTTTGGGCAAGGATTAAAAACTACCATAACAAAAAGATAAAATGTAGAAAGGTGAATTGCAGAATGAGAGTTTGATAAAATGGAGCCAGTTTAGGCTTCTGATCTTTGCAATAACCTCTGTATAATCATTTCTTGGAGGTAGGACAATAGATCAGATCTTAATTGGATTTCCTGAATGTATACTTATTTGTAGAGTTAGAATACTGAAATGGCTTATTTAAACTAAAAAATAAATATGGATCAAAATGAAGATGAATACCACGATTTGCAACCGTCTGCTACTCTCTTTATCTGACATAGCTGAAAACACGGAGCTAGCACACCATGCTAAGAGGCATCTCATGTCACAACGGGGGTCGCCACTCAGCTTTGCCTCCCACATCTGCACAAAGGTCATCTTGACCATCAGAATCATGGGCTAGCCTGAACATATACATGGAGTATCACAGCCAGTTAACTGCATGTTAGGCAATGCCGTTCACATGTATCTGATAATGAGAGTGAATTCCCTGTGCTGGAGAAACACTGGGATCTTTCCAGAATCCGCTCCACCAGGACTGTGCTTTGTGACTTGTTAACATGTCTCTCTGAGTATCGTTATCAGAGTTTATATTACAGTCAAGGCTGGAACTAGATTGGTAACTGACAACAGAATAATCATTCTTAGAAAGCCATTACCACCTGGAGTCAAATAATACAGTGGTACCTCGAGATACGAGCGCCCTAACATATGAGATTTTTGAGATATGAGCCGTCAAGTGAGTGATTTTTGCTTTGAAATACGAGCAACAGTTGAGACAGGAGTAATCGTGAGGATCAGCCGGCTGCACACGACCCATCAATTTACCACGACTCGAGTGTCTCATAGTTTCCCACGCCTCAACGTTACGGAACGAATTAAACTCGTATCTCGAGGTACCACTGTATAGCATTTTAAAGATACCTCTCTTTGTCAGGGGAGTATTTACATGGTTCTTTGAATGTTATTCAGCCTTTCTGGGGTAAAGCACCACCTAAAATACCGGAGTGAAGCTTCTTTCACATTTGTACAATTTCTCTACAAAATTTAGTGCTAGTTCACTCTCTTCTCTATCAGATCATATGCTTCTTCTTTAAAAAAATATATTTTATTGATTTTTTACAGAGAGGAAAGGAGAGGGATAGAGAGTTAGAAACATCAGTGAGAGAGAGACATTGATCAGTTGCCTCTTGCACACCCTCTACTGGGGATGTGCCCTCAACCAAGGTACATGCCCTTGACCAGAATCAAACCTGGGACCTTTCAGTCCGCAGACCGATGCTCTATCCACTGAGCAAAACCGGTTTGGGCCCCATATGCTTCTTAAGAAATCGTGTCTATTTTCTTTCCTACCACATTAGCCTTCGTTAATACACTAATGGCAATGTAGAAGCCCTCAATAAACTTCCTTCGACTGATGAGCAATGCTTACTGTAGAACCACTGCCACCTAAGTCTCATCTACACAATAACAAGACACCAAATCTATCATCTATTATCATCTTTCTACCTAATCTTTCCGTCTATGTACATACAACTAGCTTTCCTATATATTTTAAACTTTATTGAAAGATTTCTAGAGGAAAATGACTGTCCAGAAGTGCGGACTGTCTAACAAGAATAGTGAGGCTCCAGCTGGAGTGGCTTAGTTGGTTGGTGCATAGTCCTGTACACCCAAAAGGTTAGGGCCCAGACCTAGGTTGTGAGTTCGATTCCAGGGCACATCCAGGAAGCAGCTGTTCTCTTTCTTCTCTTCTCTTCGCTTCGCTTCTCTTCTCTTCTCTTCCTTCCTTTCTCTTTCTTTCTTTCTTTCTTTCTTTCTTTCTTTCTTTCTTTCTTTCTTTCTTTCTTTCTTTTCTTTCTTTCTCCCTTCCTTCCTTCCTATCTTTCTCCCTCTCTCCCTCCCT